>JANIJI010000008.1:18510000-18595000 GCA_024500535.1 Leptonema lineaticorne
TTCGTGAAGATTTAAATGATTATTTTTGAAAATATATTTTAATATTTGTAGAATACTATACGAAAGAATATGATAATTTTAATAAAAAAATAACTAATTGAACAACAAATATTATAATATCATAAAATTGATATCGTGAATATTCATACATGCGAATGGATACTTATTTCCCCCTCCTTCCTTCTCTCTCTCTCTCTCTCACACGCGCAAACACACACATACACACACTTATATATATATATATATATATATATATATATATATATATATATATATATATATATATATATTTAAAAAATACCTGATTTAATTAATGTAAAAATTTTACAAATATCTCCAATGTTACATCTATATATTACACCAGGTTCATTAATATTTGGATTTATTGTATCGTTGGATCTCGGGGCAGAAATCTGAATCCTTTTCAAAAAATAAATAAATATAAAAAGATATATAAAGTAAATAAATATTATATTCGTAAGTAAATATTATATATGTACAATATTTATGGAAAACACTTACCAAGACTTATTTCCTTTTGCATATGTAAGTAAAGAATATCCAAAGTATGAAGGTCTATTATTATCACTAAAATGTGGATCCTTATAAATGATCGGATAATTAAAATCTAAATTTAAAGAATATGTTGGCGAAATAGATATGAGAAACAGCAAAATGAAAATTTTTTTCAGAAATGAAATCCTAGAGGAGTTTGAACACAAAAAACAAAGAAAAATTTTGTTCATAATGCAAATTATATGATTATTTTGTTCATTCGAAATTATATTAATAAAAAAGTTCAAATAAATATTATGTGGAGAACGATGTTCATTTATTGGCGAAGACTTCGCGAAGAACCTGCATTTAGAAATGTTAAAACGTATCGACAATATGTATTTTTATCTGTGGTTTGCTCATTTCCTGTAGCCTTTATTGCTTGACCAAATATTATTTAAAGAAAATAAATACATAAATTGACTATAAAATTTTGACAAAAATCAAATATTTATATTTCTACAAATGACATTATTTTTTTATTATTAAAAGTTTCAATAAAAATTAAGCCAAAAATATTAATAATAATTTTTATAAAAAACAAAATCACTAAATATTTCTAAATTTTTAGTTATTTAATGTTTCATATATATATATATATATATATATATATATATATATATATATATATATATATATATATATATATATATATATATATATATATATATATATATATATATATATATATATATATACAGACACACACACGTATATGCATTTGTAATGTAAAATTTTTAGAATTAATATATTATATTAAGAAAATATGTGACAATGTACTTAATATGTGTCGTTTAAAATAACATTACAAGGACTTTTTATATTAAATAGAGGAAAAAATTAAAAAAAAAACGAAAACCGCAGATTATCGCAAATGTATATAAATCATGATAATATACTTGTTTCACTTTAATCAAATAAAAAATGTTCTATAAATTTAAAAATTAATTATAGCGATATTGATGAATGAATATGATTTATTTATTAATTAGGATATTGATTAATGCATATGATTTATTTTATTATTTTAAAAGACTCTGTCAGGAGAGACATAGTAAATTTACTTAGTATTCAGTTGGCGCGTTATTTAATCAAATATGCGAAACCATTGTATTATAAGTAATATATAATAAATTGTAAAATTCTTATAATTTAGTATTAAATTTAACGTACAGATATATCATCGTCGTTTTTAATTGAATATCTGCTATGTGTATTTTTTGGAGTTAGTAAACTTGTTATAATTATTATAACAAGTTTAATAACAAAATTTTCGTATTAAAAGACTGTTATGCATACTCTAAGCATTATGAGGTAAACTTCACAGGAAATCATTTTAGTCAATACCCAAAGTTTTATTCAATATCGAGGTCCCCTCCGAAAAGGATATTGTTTTTTGGATTCTTATTGATTTCTAAATGCCTTATGTATTTCCAAAAAAATGTACACTCTTATTATTTTTGATCCTTAAAAATGCATTTAAGTAATAGAGTAACGTGCAAAAACGCTGGATCAAATTAACGAAAAATGACATTTTTAAAAAACTGAAACAATTAATTTGAACTGCAATGAGTGATTATTATGGGAAAAAAAATCTGCTCTACAACTTTTTTTCTTTTTGATAATTCTGTAAAATTGATCTGTTTTAAGATAATTTTTTGTAAAACAAACGAAAATGTTTAGACAAGAGATCGATTTTAGCATTATTTTTGAACGCTTTTTATGAAAAATGGATAACAGTTATGCAAATTATGAACAAAATATTTTAAATGTAGAATTTAATGAGGAATATTTTATTCCAAAGCATTTTTTCAGTCCGCATTACATTATAGTTTTGGAAATAAATCCAGGAAACTAAAACAATCGAATTTTGAGATTCTTCATGAATTTCAAAGGGATGCTCCCTGTCTATAGGTGCAACTTTTCACCTCTTAATAAACTCATCTATTATTTATATCTGTAAACTTTGCATCCTCATTATTTTGGAAAAAAACATCTAATTTCTGGACTAACGAGTAAATTTCATTTTAAATTTTCGAACATTTTTTCAATTAATTATTTTGAAATTATTAAAAAACATTTGAAACCATATATTTAAAAATATTATATTGATTAATAAATTTTGGTAAAGAAACATTTACTAATAGCGTAGATGCATTAAGAGTGCACAGAATATATCATAGTAAAATATTCTTACGATGAAAGACATTATAAATATGTAAAGTATTTAACGATTTTTTTTAATTAATTTAAAAATGATCTTTAATAGTGTATCTGTCTCTCAACTATTAAAAGAAGACAGATAGCTATTTAATATTCCATTTAATGATAAATATTAAAAAAAAATATTGCAATTATATTTATAATATAAATTTTAATACCTTTATTTTTTTATATTTTTTGAGGGTGGACAATAAATAAATTCGAATCGAGTATTTATAAACATGTATTAAATACATATTATACAGATATAAGAAGTATACGTTATTTTTGAACTTAAACATGAGACGTGTAAATTAATTTATAATAATTTAAATAAAGTTGTGGAAATTGAAGACCAGCTATTAAAAAAAAACAAAATCCCTGTCAATAAAAATTAAAATTATATGTAAATTATAAGACATTTGAAGCGAACTACATGGAAAAAAACATATAAATAAAGAATGAAATTAAATATTGTAATAGTTTAGAGAAAATACAAATGAATTTCTTTTAGTATATATAGTTTTTTTTTATTTTACATATGCAAAATATAAATAATAAATCAATAGTTTTAATTGTTATTTAAATATTTTTAAATTTAATCATTTAAGATTTTGATTAAGATACCATAGTCACTAATCCGTCGAAAATCAGTACACAAGAGTAAAAATATTATGTAAAACACTTTTTTTTTTTATATATTTAGATGTAAATATATACAATTTAGTAAATTTTAAGTATTACATTTTCAAAGCAGTTAAATATTTTAATTATTTACTAGTTTTTTTTAGCGTAAGTAATATATTTTAATTTTAAATATATATTAATAATTGGAAAATAAAAAAAATACAAAAGTATAATTATAAAACTTAAAATTAGTTATGTAAATTATAAGCGAAAGATTGATGCAACTATTATATTAAAATCTAACCAATAGTATTTGATATAATAAATATTGTATAATTTCCTTTTATTGTTTTAATTAACACGTATAGACCTTATGTTTTTCCTACATCATAATATTGACGATTTAGAATAAGTTTATATATAAGAATTAGAATATCGCCAAGGTGATGCAGGCAATGGGACTCTTTTGACTGAAATCCAGCTGTCATCAGATTTGTTGTCATCGTTACATATTTCTGTAGTAGTTTTTTGTGATTGATAACTCGTCGTTTTTGATTTAAATATATTGTCATCATTATGGTTGATAATTGTCTGCATCTTGTCAGAGTTAGAAAGTTTTGACATTTTTGTTTGGGATAAACCAGAAAAATTATTAGCTAAATCTAAGTATTTGTCAGATAATCCATTACATTTCTCAAAAATAGTAGAACCCATTATATTTTTTCTAGATGTTAAAGTTTCGTTTGTGTTTTTTTTACCTTCAAAATATGTTTTATTATTGAAAGAATCAACACTTCTATATCTCACCTCACTGTTAGAATCTCTGAATGTTTGTAGGTCGCATGAAGTGAACGAACGATCATATGTATGACCAGAATCACGACATTCTCGAAACTTTTTGTATTTTTTTAAAATCGGAGCTTCTATAAGATTTTGTTCACATGTTTTAATTTCATTTGATGTTCCCACCAAATGGGAAATTTTGTTAGAAGAAAAATTAAAATTCTTACTACTAATATTTGTTTTAAAAGGCATGTTTGTAAACATATAGTTTTTTGAATTTGATAGTTGTTTTTGGCTAAAATTTGAACTTTTAATTGGCTTTTCTCTAAATTTTAAATTTTCAGAATTTGCACAATGTAATAATGACTTTTTTACAAATAAACATTTTGGTTTATATGTATAATTAGATAACATTAAGTGTGACGTTTTGAAAATATCATTATTTGAAGCAGAAGAATAAAAACTATTTCCAGGATTATCTAAAATTAAACAAAATATAATGCATTACAGTTTATCAAAAATTATATTTATAATTAAAAAAAATATATTTATAAATAAAAAAATTACCATCATTAAGAGAATTATGTTTATTTTCTTCAATCTGTCTATTCGCAAGAGTAATAGTTTTGTATTTTTTAGGTAAATTTGGAATTTTAAATACATTATCATATTGTTCATCAATAATAATCTTAGTGTTGGTATGTACTTCAGAACTATACAATTTTGGTTTGGAAATATTACACAATTGCTTGTTAAATGATATAGTCATATTTCTATAATCTTGATCGTGTTGCATGTGCTTAGTTTGTGTCTTGGATAAAGCATTGTAAAGATTTATTTGTTTTTGATGAACAGTAGTCATTTTATTTACAAAATATCGTGAACGATGTAATTTAATGTTTTCTAAATCATCATTATAGTTATAAGATATATTGTGTGGTATTTTTGGTGAATAATTTAAAGCTATATTGCAACTATTATCATGCTGATAATAACTACGCTTTCGTGTTTCTAATTTGGGATCGAAAGTATATTTCTTATGAATATCGATTTTGGATTTTTTTATTATTTCACTATCATTATCAAATGTATGTTTACGTTTCGTTTTGCGATTTTCATTAATACTTTGTTTTATATCAGATATATTATCTTTTGTCTTACAATGTTTTAATGGTATAGATATGTTAAAATTATTTTGTTTTGCAATGTTTGTTTTCTTATTTGATTTTACTTTCATAGCGTTAGTACCTGAAAATGTAATAAATACTGTTATTATAAAATGACTTAAGGCAACAGATGGTATTATAATAAGTAACTTACTATGCAATGTTTCTTTTATAATATTATCCACGGTTGTTTGTTTCTTCGCTGAAATAAGTTGTTTTCTTGTTCTCGTTGTTTTAATATTACCATTTTTACTTTTTTTAGATAGAGTTTCAAATGAATTATCATTTTCATTATTATCGATAAAAAGACTATCAGTTTCAATTGTATTATTATTTTTATTATTATCTTCCTTCTTATCAGTGATGTTTTTTAATAAATTACTTAAGAATTTATTAGTATCTTCTTTGGTCGTTGTTTTGTAAATAGCATCATTTTTAAGATCGTCAATACCAAAATAACGCTTATTTTCTTTGTTACAAGTTCTTAAGCAATAAGAATTTGTATTGGAAGGATCTGGTAAATTATTATTTTTTTGTTTAGTATTTTCTTGAAAAATATTAGATTTTGCTTTGGAAAATTTCTTTGAAGGTTCATAAATATTATCAGATTTTCTTTCTAAAAACGTCTTTTCATTGGTCTTTGAACTATCAGTATCAGTGAAGCTTGGTAAATGAGAATATAATTTTCTTCGAACAAAGAGTGGTTTTGACGATGTATCAGAGTTTACAGCTTTTGAATGCGTTGCTATTTCATTAGATATATTTTCAATGATATTTTTACTATCATTATTTCTAGATTTGTGGATTTTCAGTGTAGCATTTATGTTTATATTACAATTACTTTTATTTACAAATAAGGCATTATAATCTGATTGCGCAGTGTTTTTAAAATTTGAGACACATTTTTCTTTTACGGAAGTATCCGAAGTGTTTATTTTCTTATACATACTTCGAGTTAAAATATTTGAATCGCAGAAGTCTGATTTTTCCATAATTTCATTTACTTGTTCGTTAAATAAACTTAAACTTTTAGAAAGCCTTTGAACAGATTTGGAAAAATTATTATTATTTGTTTTCATTGGAGTATCGGATTTTATATTGAGGTTTTTTTTCAAAAGTGAAGTTTGAGGCCGACTTTTATGTTCAGCGTTTTCTGAAAAGGTATGATGATTTTTAACATTTTGATAAATAAATTTTAAAATGCAAATGACATAAAATTATTGTATATTTACTTGAAATATTAGATGTTTGTTTGTAATTCAACCTTTTTTTAATTGACATACTTGGTATGTAAGGTTTACAATTAGAATCCAGCAAATTAGATTGGTTTGTTGATGAATGTCTGATTGGCGTACTTGCAACAGCATCTTCAGAAACCTCCATACAAAAGCTATCTGCGGATTTTGTCATGGAAATCGACATAATTAAAAAAATCTGAAAAGATACCTTACATTAATAAAGCAACAATACATTCAAATAAATACATTAACAAATAATTAGGCTTAGAAAAATATTATTTTCATAGTGCAAATTTAAATCTATATTTCAACATTAATCATAATTAAATTATTATATTTAATTTCTAACGTTTGTAACAAAAATTTACTGTAAACGTGAAAATCAAATAATTTTAAAAAAATCTGCAAAATTTCGTAATTATACTGAATATTTTGTATAATTATTTCAATACGTAATGTACCGTCATAATTTTATAATACAAATTGCCGCTATTTAAAATAAACTATCAAGCGATAAATTAAAACAATATAAAAATTAACGTAACGGCCATAAATTTCAGTATAAAACGATAGTGAAAAATATTACAAAGTGGATATGGGGCATAATATACTAATAATAAAAAAAATACTTACGTTTTTAAATATCCATCGACGATACAAAGTAAAATTGACACTCGCAACGGAAAAAACACGACAAACGCTCAAAAGTAACGGACAAGCTTAAGAACAAGTTGACAACTTTCCGCTATAATCATAATAAGTATAATTTTACAAAATGATTATTTTCAATAGTGTTTTTCATGAAAATAAAATACAGTATTACATAAATTTTACTCGAAAGTATTACTAAGATTTATTTCAATAAAATTTTTCATTTTAAATAAATATTTTTATATAAAATATACATATATGTATTATATAGGGGTCAATTAAAACAATTTAGAAAATGATATTAACTTATTACATTTTGACTTCAATTTTCTTCACTACATATTTAAAATCTAAAAAAAATAAATAAATAATAATAATATTGCTAAAATTTAAAAAAGTGTTTTAGTTAACCTACATTATAAATTAATGAAAATGCATATAAATTACAAACGATTATTTATGTATTATAATCGTTTTAATTGTAGTATTTTATATTTTCATCATAACAGTAATGAAGAGGAAAAAAATGAAGAAAAGAGTGATAAAAAATAATAATATTTAAATAACAGTATCACATTGATTTGAATGATTTAGCACACTTATAATTATAAAAAAGAACAATTATTGAGTTTTTCAATTTCACATATGTTCAATTACTTAGAGGTAGACGAAATTGGCAGTATTGATTTAGAGCAGAAGAGTGTGGTTCGCGAAATGTCAATTGGCAGAAGATGGCGGTTGTTGCGGATCATGGCGTCGATGCTTCTACCTTTTTGCATCATGTCGAATATGTACATGAGACACACCGAAATCCTAGTTTTGTTGATGTTTGTATTTTTTATGTTCGTGTTTTTATTACTTTTACGCTTATTTAAACTTATACACATACATTATTTTCCGTTTTAGAAATTGATAGGTACTAATCTAGTTATTAAATGGAATATTCCTATTTTACATACCATACGAAAGCATTTCGTTCGAGTACCGTCTAAAGCCGATACAGATAAGATTAGAAATCTTCAACTACCTTGGAAAGATGGTCATTTCTCTATGGACGAGGATGAAATAATTAAAAAAAATTGGATAGATCTTTGTAAGGTTTGTATTTTTTTTAATGTATATTTTGTATTTCATTTTGGAATTATTCGCGTGCATTAGTAATTAAATCTGTATTTTTTAGTATGTTTACTTTAATTTAATCAATTCGTAATGTTATTATAATATATTGAGTAGAATTTGAAAGTAAGTAAATATATAGTAAAAGTTCCTTATTCATGGAGAATATGTCAATATCTGCCGAGTAAGTAGGATGCTGCGGAAGCTCCCAACTAAATTCAAAATTTTTTTTAGCGTTGTTCGACTTGTATGTGGTCTAGTGTTATTATGATGAGACAACTCTTTTTTTTATTCGTCAATTGCTGGCGTTTTTTTTAAATCAATTCTAAGTTTAACGAAAATGTTGTTCACCATAGACATCTGCGTTAATGGTTTGAGTTTGTTCTAACAGTTCAGAATAAATCACACTATACTACACATCCCACCAAATTTTAGGGTGTTGAAATTGGTTGCTTATCTTTACCTGCCTTTGATTCATCTTTCAAAGTCATATTTCCAGAACGGAATTTGACAAACCAATTTCTTACTGCCCAATCGGTTATCACTCCTTCACCATACACACTGCATATTTTTTTGAGTCGTAGCAGCAGCACTATTGCCTTGTTTAAATTCCCAAAGCATAATACGGCGTAAGTGTATTTTTTAATTTTCAATTTTTAAAGATGAAAAAAATCAACACAACATGCACGACGCTAGACAGCTATCTAAATACTGACTGAAGTTCTACCTGCATAGTAAAAACAAAAATCCTGTGTCTCAGTAATCCGTTGCATGTGTAAACAATAAGAATGGATACCATGTACTTGGGCGGAAGTTGCTTATAACTCAACCTAATATAATATAAACTTTATAGGAATATAATTTAATTGATGATCCATACGAGTTTGCACAATGGAGAAACGTAGAACGTAATTCAGAGTTTTCAAAAATTAGACGATTTATAATTATGTGGCTTTCTCGAGATTTACCATACAGATTACCATCACAAGTATATCACCGATTTATTCATACATTGGGTTGCAAGTCTAAAGGAAGGTATATATTTGTATATAAATTTTATAATATTTCTCTACATAATACAATATATTCTTATTGTTTTTTAGATTTAGTGAGGATGAGATAGAAATAATCGAGTTATTTAATTCTCAAAAACCCTCTAAATATTGTACGCAGCAGATTTTAGGTTTAATATTAGGCCGAGATGAACACTCAATATGGAGATACTTAACTAAACATAAAAATAGAAGTTTTGGAGAAATTGGTAAATTTCAGTATGTTCTTTTTAACAATGGATTTGTTTGCTTTTATACTATTTTATTAATATACGTTCTAATTCTTAATAGAATTCGAAAAAAAAACAAGTTGGGATTTAAAAATGTATGAGAAATTTCTTCATAATTTATTAAATATTGTAAATGAAGACGAGAATTCGTTAAATATAGAAGTTTTAAGAAATAAAAATATTTCGTGGAAAATTTGGGTCGAAATTGGTAAACGAATGTCATTAAAGCCATTAACAGCCAAAGCTCGTTGGAATGACAAATTATATATACAATTATTTTCACCTGGACCAATTTTTAGGAGAAAAATATTGTTGAAATTAATTAAAACGTAAGTGTTGTAACGAATTTTTCTAAAAATATTATTTCTATTGATATATCTCGATACATAGCAGTAGAAAAATATTTTATTTTATGATTATCCACATAAATGTTAAAACATTAGCACTGAACAGACTGTTTTTAAAGACAACCTCAAGAGCTATTTATAACATTCTAATTGTAATTTTAATATTAATTGTTCATAAAATGTGCATGTACTAGTGTTGTATGAAACAATTAATATTCCACACATTTCCTAGATATTTTATAGAATGCTGAATGAGATCATGATAAAAAAAAGTGATCAACAGTTCTGTTTATGGAAGGACAGTTCTTTATTTTGTCTTTCTTTTAGAAATATGTCACTTTTTTGTAAGATAGATTTTAAGAGTTGTTAATCTGATATTTTTTTCAAGTCATTCTTAAAACTCAGAATGTTTTCTGAGTGCTGTTTTTAATATGGAAGACTTTCTTGAATCATCGAAGTTTTGATGTTTTATTTATAATTCGAATATCTGTTTAACCAATTTCAATGTTCTCTTCAACAAACAATCTTCCACTACGTCCTCCTTTTTATTATAAAAAGTTGGTCAATTGGTTTTTGCCTTAGGATTAGAATTCGTCAATTTTACTTTTTAGTTTAAGGACAGGCTCCACTAAGAGAATTTAAGAATTATCAGTTTTGTTTTCCTTAATAATAGTACAGTAATCTCTTATCGTGGATGTTACGTTTCACGATTACTTGCGATAAGTGAAAATCCGCGAAGTACTGGCTCGATATTTATTTTAATATTTATGTATTATTTTTGTAGTTATATAAGTCTTTATAAACCCTCCACACATAATTATACAATACATAACCCTTTCCAATTCCTATGTTAATCTTTCCCACACTATTCTGAACATGTACTGTGCCTGTTTTTTTAAACACTCCTTAAATGTTCATATATACACTAAAACTATTTAAAATTTTTGAATATTTTTATTATTACATTATTGAGATATATCATTTGATATGGGTACTCAACAAAAAAAAATGCAAAGTAGCGAAAATAACGTTTTTTATATTGTTTTTCGAAAAACCGCAAAATAGCAAGTCCGCAATAAATGAACTGCGAAGTAAGGAGGGATTACTGTATAGTCAAATTGGACATTTTTTTTTTTAATTTTTATATCGTGAAGTGTTTTTCAAAGATATATGCTACATAATTAACTGAAAAAGGATTGATAAAGTTTCACTCTTCAGAGTGAGTTTAATCCTGGAATTTATGATGAACGTTATAAAATTCGACCTTTTTAGTTTTCCGGATTTATCTTCAAAATTATAATTTGGGTTGAATATATGTCATTGAATTTAATATTTTTATAAAGTTTTACGTTTAAAATATTCTATTTATAATTCGCGTAAATTAACACCTCATTTTTTGGGCATCAAAGTATGTATTTGTATGAGAAAATTCTATGAGAAAAACTTGTTTTTTTACTTTTTAGTCCATTTACAATATATTTTTTTTAGAATTTTTTTCTTTATTAATAAGTATTTTTTTTCTCAAAGTTAACATTTTTTTGTATATAAATTTAGTTAATAATAAAATATTAATCATTAAACTCCACAAATAAACATTTTATAAACTTATTCTATTCTACTTCAGAAGACGATAAAAATATGAAATGTATGTTTCTTGAAATTAAGTTTTAATATTATTTGATTTGTGTCCATATTTTTATTTTAGGTTACACCAAAGAAATTATAAACACTGGATAGATATAAAGTGGACAGATATTTCATCAGATTTCATTGGTTTCACTCCCTCATTTTTAAGGAAAAAGTTTTATTTTTTTGCTTTGAAAAGCTGTCCTGATAAAATGAAATCTTTAAGCGGTAAGGCACAATTTGAATTACATTTATTATGAGCAAATTCTTTGATTGTGTATTTCGTCTTTTTCAGATATTATAGGATTTCTACACGATTCGTATATAGTGAAGAAATATGGAATAAGAAATCTACAACTCAGAAGATTAGTTTTGGATGGGAATGGAAAATTAAATATTCATCCGTCTGATAAATGAAAAAAAACTTAACAATTTTAGTGCTTTTTTCAAAATATAAGTTCAAATCTGAAACCTTTCAGACTTAATAATTGCTTATATTGAATATTTTCTTCAAAACACAGGAGGCATATAATCTAACAAATTTTATCATACGCATGTATATATAAAAATTAATAATTGGTTGATATCATTGAGTGTGCTAAAAAATAAATATATAAGTAATACAAATTGATGACAAAAATTATATCGTTCATGAAATATTCTAAAATAAGGCTCCGAACAAAACATAGAGGAATCCTCACAATTTTTATTCAAAATATGGAATCTTTTCTTTCACTGCTTGCATAGCAGACCTCTTAATTTGTTTCTGAATAGTTGTATTAGTCTTTATATTTATTGTTATAATGAGCCCCAACAGATGGATTATCGATAGTTCTCAATTTTCATAAAGCGCGAATATCGGTGTCGCAATTTTGTGTTTTATATACAGTATTATCCCTCACTTATTGCGGGCAGGGCCGGCGGAAGCGGGCATGCAACGCATGCGGAGCATGCGGGCGCCTCGTCGAAGGGGGCGCCATCACGAGATTTGGATATATACTATATTTTTTTTTTTAATATAGAATACTTAATAAATTACAATAAATAATCTAACTTAACTATGAATACAGAAACATAAAATACATATTTTGTTTGTATTGTGATATCAGTAGATACCACCCATAATTTTAATTTATCATCTTAGTAATTATTTTCTATGAAAAACAATGAAAATACTTTTATAAAAGTAAGTATAATATATTTATTTATACTAATATAATAGATGACATATTTGCTTATTCGATTCTTATCGATGTCTATACATAGGAATAATATAATATAAACAATAGGATACGTTCATTTAGCGCGAACACTGCTTTGGATAAGGCATTAACTTTTTTTTATAAGTTTATATTTCGGTAAAATTAGACGTTTTTGATGATTTTTTTTATATCGTAAAATTTCTTTCTGGAAATATATTCTACATAACGAGTTGAACGAGGATCAGAAGAGTTTTCACCTCTAAAGAGGGAGCTTCCCTCGAAAAATCACGAAAAACCTCCAAAAATTCGACCGTTTTTGAGATTTCCGGATTTATCTCAAAAATCATAATTCGGATTGAAAAAGTGTCAATGAATAAAATATTGCTCATAAAATTCTACATTTAAAATGTCATATTAATAATTTGCGTAATTGTCACTAGTTTCCCGTAAAAACTGCTCGAAAATAGGCCTAAAATGGACCCCTCGGCCAAAAATTTTCGTTGTGCGGTTTTGGTAACGATTATCTCAATACAGGTTGTTTTTACGGGGGTATCGAAGAGGAAAAAAGTTGTAGAGCAAATCCTGCTCTATAATAATCACTTATTATATTTTAAGTTAATTGTTTGAGATTTTTCAAAATTATATGACATTTTAAATGTAGAATTTTATGATTTTATGAATTTTATGACACTTTTTCAATTCGAATTATGGTTTTTGAGATAAATCCGGAAAACTCAAAAACGGTCGAATTTTTGGAGGTTTTTCGTGATTTTCAGAAAGAAATTTCACAATATAAAAAACGTCTAATTTTACCGGAGTATGTAGCAAGTGGCGAAGTGTAGTTTTTCTGAAACATGTAGTTTTTCTAAATTGAAATTGATTGATACTTACTTAAGAACAAATATGTCACAAGATAGGCTAAATAGTTTGGCGTTAATTAGCATTGAAAATGATGTATGTGCAGAATTAGATGTTAAAACCATTATATCCAATTTTTTGTGTACTAAATCTAGATTTATTAAATAATAATTTAAAAAATTATGTAATTTTATATATAATTTTGATTATAAGAAACTGTTAATTTTTTTAAAAAATAATAGGGGGCGCTAGGATACAAATTGCATGCGGGCGTTAAGGATCCTAGCACCGGCCCTGATTGCGGGTGTTATGTTTTAGGACCACCCACGATAATAAAAAAATCACGAAGTAGGGACGATATATTTATTTTATTTTTTCAAGTCTCGTTTTACGCAGATTTTTATTTTCTGAAATCTATCTTACGTTTTTGTATGAACTACAAGTCTCGATTTACGCGGATTTCCCTAAAACGTATCTATCGCGTTAATTGAGGGGGATGATATATATATATATATATATATATATATATTATATATAAATAATTAAAAATTATTTTGTTGTTTTTTGTAATGGTATATTTTTCAACAATAAAAGAGAACTGAACATTTTACATTTAGTAATTATACGAAATATAAAAATAATCTATTATCACCAGCGATAAATGCACGTTTTATATTCAAGATAAAATGCAATATATATACATACAAATATTTTTTGATATATAAATATTTATATCACATTAAATTTAAGTGAAGAAAATAAACAACGAACCGAAAAAGTAAATTAATATAAAAGATTATAAAAAATATTATACTAAAGGTAAAAATATATGTTTAGTAAACAGATCCTTTTAGACAATCTCTTATTTTTACATAAAAGATTAATATTAATTTAAGAAGAGAAGTTTGATAAAATAAATTATGTAAATATTGATATACAAAAAACATAATCACTTAAGGAATGATCGCCCAAAGAAAATTTTGGGATTTGTTTAAATAAACAGTTTCTTTTATAATTTTGAATAATGGTCAACTTGTTGATGGAAACGTTTGTAATATTCGGCAGCGTATAATCGCGTCGTATTTAATGCTGCCAGCGTTTTTGCTTGTAAAACTTCTGGTGCCCAGTTATCTCTGAAATCAAAAGTTTAATATTAAAGCGGATAAATATTAGTAATTTTAAATATTTTGATATATAAAATGCGCGTTAAAGCATCGATTTAAATTTGAAATAACTTTTACACTTACATCCCAGGAATATAAATCAAATAATATTCGAAAGAACTTACACGAAAATTTTAGTTTTTAAATAAGCGACAGCGATTTCATAGTATTGTATCGTAAAATTTTTTGTCGCGTTCCAAGCGTTGCAGGAGTATTCGCTTATCGAATCAAGAACACCGGGCGCATATTGGTCAATAGACAAATAAAATAGTGGCCATTTCTCTACAATATACTCCTTTACATTCCCATATATTTCTCTCGCTTGATTCGATATTATAAGAGCCATGTCATAGGTCAATATAGCGTAAGGTTTACTGAAATCCGCTACCGCCGCATAGTAATCTGGAGCGTTTCTTTCTAACCATAAAAATCCACGGGCCGATGTCGCCAAGCTTGTCGATAACGCATAATCGCCAATCTCTAAGGCAACTTTGGTCGCGCGCGCCGTATGACTTTCTAAAATTATTAAATAAAATTAATTATTTTAATAATATCGGGCGAACGAATCGAATCGAGAGCGTTTTTACTTTGGTATGAACTCGAAGTTTGAACGTCGTAAGCGATCGCCGCCCCGCATATCGCAATAAAGAGAACGAAGCAGCCGGTGATCCACGGAAAACCTCTAGATTTAGCGGCTTTTTTCTCAATATTCTGAAATAAATAACGTCATATTAATTTTTAGTCATGATGTAGATTAACGCGCGTCAATACGAAACGGGCGTTTAACATAAGAGATATGACATCGAAGCGTTTTTGTTTTTGTCTTGTAAGAATGTGCGCGTCAAGTTTAAAGAAAGGTGCCACGACGCGATATCATAAAACGGGTAGCGCTAACGCTAACGGGATGTCACAGTTTCTCTATAACACGTAAAACACCTTCGTTCTGTTCTTGTTGTCGGAATGTTTCGAGTTGTGTTTATTGGCTCGTCTCTCGCTCGTTGAACCGCTCATCTTCAATGCACGGTTTAATTTATAGGTGAAGAAAAGCGACCGATCGTACAGCAAACACCGCACGTCACACGCCCGATACTCTATAACCGGACGCTCGACACTCAAGACTGGCCGCCGTCGCCGACGATGCACAACTGAAACGCGTCGCAAATAGAAAGCGGCAGGTGGCGTTTCGATCGTCGCTCCACGCGCCACGCTCGCGCTCCACGCTCCACGCTTCACGCTCCACACTTTATTTGCGAACATAAATCTGCTGACGAACAAAGATTTGCAAAGCATTATTTTATGATTTAGAATACTAACGGATTCTATAGATTTATTACTGATAAAATATTTCAAGTAACACCAGTGTCCATCATTTTTGTATTGGATTATTACAAATACAAACACATTTTCATTATATGATTACTTTTACTTTACTAACATTTTAAGTATATGGAATATTATAAAAGCGACACGATACGAGTTTGATTATAGATTTTCAAATTTCAAAGAAAAAAATCATCAAAACTTCGAAAAAAATGTGTTTTCGGTCTTAAAGTTAACTAAAAAAAGAGCCTTTTGTTGATTTATAAATTTTCAAAAGACACATTTTGAAAAAGAGAACACGATTTAAAAAAAAAGAATCGTCCGTCTAAAAGGAAGATGTTTGGTTACTTTAATAGTATATGAGTTTGTGTGAAGCGTTTATAGGCAATAGTGTTTATTTACTAAAATAATGTACAAGTATTAAAATAAACGTTCTCATTTCACGGAATTTTCATTAATTATAACGTCACTTCTGTAATAAGTAAAGAATTACTATAAAAGTATAAAAAACTAAAATTTGAAATAAATTGAATTGCAAATATTTATTTTAAAATATAATTAAATAATCCGTATAAATAAAAAAAAAAATATTTTATAATATAAAAATAAATATGTTATTTTGTCGAAATGAATTTAAAATTAAAAAATTACATTAAAAAATAATATTTGCTCGGTTAACAAATATCAATTCATTTTAAAATGAAAAATATATCCTATATAATTCAAATGATTATTAAAAAATATTAAATTGAATAGATTGAATTATATATATAAACACACACACACACACATCATACATATATATATATATATATGTATATATATATATATATATATATATATATATATATATATATATATATATATATATATATATTCCTTCTTGTAATAATGGTGTAAATTTTTATAATTAATTTCAATAATTTAGATTTATTTTAATATTTTTGCATTATTGTTTACATTTTATGATCTTTTTAAATATACCTGAAGTATTTATTTAAACAATGTTTCAATTGACCTCATAAATTGTTGTAGCAATTTACGTTGAAGTAGTGGCAGTCCTTAACAGCAGTTTGGCGTTTAGGCTTTTGGTCGTGTGTTGTTTTGCTGTTTGTATTGGTAATTTATTATTTACAACTCGAACTAACTATAATGTAATAATAAATAACTATAATGTAATAATAAAATTTGTGTTTTTTTTCTTTTCAATTAGTTTTTTTTATTGACGTTTGAAACAGAGAATTATAAAAATCGGTAGCCACCACATTATTATTTTTTTTAGTAAGAAACTATAAAAATGTTATATGTTGTATCGTAAAAAGTCAACAAGAAATTTTTCGAAATAAATTTCACTTTTTATACAAAGTTATTTAATGTTTTTTTTTAATATCATTTCTATTGAAAAGTTAAATATTTTACTGATATTTTTAATTCTAAAATTATACTAAATGGAGTAACAAAATATGTTGTTATTTTACACTTTTGATAATTAATAACAATTAATATATGTTGAAAGTAAAATTTTGAATAATTCTTTAAGTAGTAAATAATTATTTAAGTAATTTTGATTTCTCTGAGTTTTGTTTCAAGATATAGAACTTGATAGAAAGAAGAAATTAAGTGAGAACATGAAAAGAACTCGTTCTAGTAATTCTGAAGAAGATTTTTCTGAGGATGTAACGTCTGGTAGCAACTACTCTCCAGACGATAGTGAATCTGACGATCAGAGACTTTTTACATTTAATAATGGAAAAAAACGTGTGTTTCTTTTATTAATTCTTACACACAAACACACACACATATATATATATGGTATATATATATATATATATATATATATATATATATATATATATATATATATATGTCATATGTATTTATTTACACGATTTTTTTTCTATACGTTTGCTTAGGATCGTATCTACCGTGTAAAACAAGAGTTGACCACACACACACACACAAATTAATTACAACTGGAAATTAATTTATATAATAATTATGATATGTTTTTTCTTATTTTTTAGGGAATCGTAATAATTTAAATTCAAAAATTATGAAAAATGCTTGCATTTATAGAGAAAGTTGCTATAGAAAAAATCCAGACCATTTTCGAGAACGTAGTCATCCGCATTGTAAGAAAAATTTGAATTTTAAAATTTTGACATGAAATATTTTTCTTTTCTTATTAATTATTATTTTATTAAGTGGAAAAGATATTAGATTCATATCCTGGTCAAGGACCATTTGATATTCCATTAAATTTAATATCACAAAGAAAAATCATTGAAGATCAATTGAAAATTATAATGATATATAAAATTTATCCAATGTCTGTGACAAAAAATACAAAAAAATGTATAAATGTAAATATTACAAATCAACTTAAGCCATGCGATGCAACCAGTTCAATAAAAAAAAATTTTGAAGTGATTGAACAAAATCAGATTTTTGATAATAATGAGAAAATATCTGAAAACCCAAACTCTGCTATTGAAACACCTAATACAACCAGTACACGTGAGACAATTATTTCAAAATTATATAAATTTAAAAAATATTTTACGTTTATATCTTATTATTTTAGAGAATAACGAACAATCGAAAAACAATGTTATTAAGAGGAAGATAGAAGATGTTTTTAATGTTGTAGCTGTTAAAGGAAAAATGGCAGAAAAACATGCAAGAGCTGCACCATATTATATGTTTTTTACAACAATCACATCAGCTTCCGAAACTCATAAACAACCACTTTCTGTCACATTTCAAGGTATATTTTGGAAGTGTTATTAGTTAATATTTTATTTTAGTTGTCAGGGCTGGCGGAAACGGGCATGCAACGCATGCGGAACATGCGTGCGTCTCGTCGAAGGGGGCGCCATCACGAGATTTGGAGTGCTTAGTCTACTTATTTTAATTTTATTTTGCGTTTAAAGTAAACATGGAATCGAAAAAGAAATTATCTGGTGCCCAATCCTGTAAGCGTAAAGCTGCGAAAGACGCAAATATTAAAAAACATGCAGGGTTTCTTAGCAACTCTATTAAAAAAATTATAAATCCTGACACAGGTTGTAGTGAAGTTGATTTAGAAGAAATATGTGTTATCGAACCGTGTTTATCAACGAGTTTTTCTAAAGATCATTCAGAACTACAACACGAAGGAAACGGTAGTATTTATAAATTTAGAAGACCCAGCTGAATGGGGCATTATTGACAGAAAACTGCGAGTTATTTGAAAAGTTTTGTGCTTTCTGGGATTATTTTTCAGAAGAATGATTTTAATATTCGAAAATCTTTTGATATTATTAATTATATTGTATTCTTTTTATTATTATTAATTATATAGTATTTTTGATATTATTAATTATATTGATATTATTAATTATATTGTTGTGTTTAATACGAGGAAAATCTTATTTTGCTACTAGTATATAATTAATTTTTTGAATGTAAATTTATTATTAAGTTATTAGTATATGTTTTTTTTAATATATTAGATTATGTACAAATTGTTCAAAAAAATATTTTTTTATAATACACACACACACACACACACACACACACACACACACACACACACACACACACATATATATATATATATATATATATATATATATATATATATATATATATATATAGTATATTTTGTACAACTATTAATAATTTTTAGAATTGTTGGATCCAAGCTTAGGAGGGCTTGAAAGTTCTTTTCATATGAATTTTATGGTTGATATTGGGTGGCTACTAGCTCAGTATTATTTTGCCGGATATAGGTTTATTATTATATTATTTGAGTTTTAAATTTTGTAAATATATTTATATTTTTTTTTATTTTAGCGCCAAAAAGTTAACTATTTTATATGGTGATGAATCTCCAGATCTGCAAAATATAAATAAAAAACGATCTAACGTCGAAGCACACTTAGTACCTATGAAAAATCCATTTGGGAAGCATCACACGTATTTTTTTTTATATTAAAGGGTAGAGTCGTAAATAATTCATGTTTCAGTATATCAATTTTATTTAATACAGTATATTGGAAACATTTTTTGCAATGATGTTTTTTCTCTTATTTTTATTATCGATATTTGATTTTTAGTTACAAAAATTTTGAAACCTTGTTTACACATTTGATTTTTATTCATTAATATTCAGTGATTGTTAATATATTAAAATTAGTCTTAAGATTTTTTAAAATCATGTTTATGTAATGTACAATTTTGTAATGTTATGAACAAGAATTATGTTTTAGTTTTTAGTAATTTTAGTTGGAAAGGTTAATTCCTTTATAAGAATTGTAGGAGTGTATGTAGAGTTTGAATGAAAAACTAAAATTTATTTTCAATAATCAGAATTACTTGTGGTTCTACCTGATACTATTTTCTGTATTTTAATTATAATATTTCTTAATAATTAGTTTTACTTTTTTACATCTGATTATTTTAAATTTTATTTGCAGGAAAATGGGAATATTTTGCTATGTTGATGGATCAATTCGAGTTTACATTTCCACTGCAAATTTGTATATTGATGATTGGGAAAATAGAACGCAAGGGTATACAATATTGGTGGTGTTTTATGTGGGAAACTAGTATACTAAAGTAGCTTTCAAAAATTTTAACTATTTAATGTATTAATTCATGTTATATATCAAAAAATAAAATTTTATTATATTATTCTTTTAGAGTTTGCGAGTAAAATTAAAGTAAAAAAAACGTGTAGATATTCCATATCACATTTATATGTTGATATAAGACCTTTTATGTATCAGTTCCATTTTATTTTGTATAAAATGGAACTGATTCATTCAAGGTCGCATTTTTTTTGCTGAAAGAAAATAACTAGGGTTTTTTTGTTACTCCTGTTTTTAAATGTATTTTTTGCAATTATTAACAAAATTATAAAATCACAAAATTGTGCTATTTATAATTTTATACGTAATATTTTGTGTTACATAATGCAACGAGAAGGTATAAGTGATGTTTAATATTTTCTATAAATTTTAATTTTTTCCTATCATTGAAATATTAAGTACCATGAATCCCATACAACACGAATAATTAAAATATTGAACAGTAATCTTTGTGTATTGTGTCATTATTACTTTAATTTTAAAAATCTAAAAATATTTACAATATTATAAATATTTAATTTTATACTGTTATTAATTTGAATGAGCTATAATCCTAAATTTCTGATAAATATTTGATATCAATAAATATTTTGAATTAGGATTTTTTATGTGGGAAAACTTAACATATTAGGTCTAATTTTCTACTATAATAGCCGCCTATTGTTTATATATATATATATATATATATATATATATATATATATATATATGTATAAATATATATATATATATATATATATATATATATATGTATAAATATATATATATATATATATATATATATATATATATATATATATATATATATATGATTTGTATATAGACTTTGGTTAAGTCCAAGATGCCCCAGACTATCTGATCCACTTGATGTTGTTAATGGAGAATCTCCAACTTTCTTCAAACGGTCTCTTATTAACTATTTAAATACATATAATGTGCCGTGTGTATCATCTTATCTTCAAATAGTTAAAAACATTGATTTTTCTTCTATTAAGTAAATTTTTATTCTTTTTTGATGTGTTTGAAAATAATGATTTTTTTATAATACATAATATATTTTAGTGTTTTTTTCGTTGCGTCAGTCCCTGGTGGACATTTTGATTCCCAGTGGGGTTTAAATTGTATTGGAAATTTACTTTCCAAACATTGTAAAATTCCACCAAATGAAACGGATAAATGGGATTTTATTGCTCAAGCTTCTAGCATAGGAAGTTTTGGAAACGATCCAAATGTATGTACAAATAAAGTAGTGGAAATAAATACAAAAAAACATTTTTTGTGATCTGTTTATTTTCTTTTATTTTTAGTTGTGGCTTTGTGGCGACTTTCAATCAAATTTTTGTCGCATTTATAATGGTTCAATTATGAATACCAGAAAACCTGAACTAAAATTAATATATCCAACACTAACCAATGTTAAAAATTCTCATGATAATTTACTTGGAGGCGGTTGTTTACCATATTCAAATCTTATTCATCTTAAACAACCATGGCTTGTTAATTATTTACAGTAGAGTATTTTGATTTATATTATACTTTAGCTTATACATATATTATTATTATTTTTTAATGTTATATTTTAGTGAATGGTCTGCAATTCATTCTGGACGTAATAGAGCCATGCCGCATATAAAGAGTTATTTAAGACTTTCTCCTGATTATAATAGCGCGGCATTTTTCTTATTAACATCGGCTAACATATCAAAATCAGCTTGGGGAACGTACAATAAAGGGAACAAGGCACTAAGGATAAATTCTTATGAAGTGGGTGTTTTATATATTCCAAATTTTGTAGTAAGTATGAATTATTATTATTTTTTATGTAGTTATTTTTTTGTAAAATATTTAATATTTATTTTTTTATAGATTGGCAAAGATACTTTTTCCATTGCATTATCTGACCCGAATAGATTGCCCATTCCTTATGATTTACCTCCAATACCATATGAATCTGGTGAAGTTCCTTGGGTTATGGATTATTTGTCTTAATTTTGATTGTGTTTATAAATTTATATAATGATTGTAATTAAAGGATAATATAATTTTTGGTTTTCCCTTCTATAAAAATCTTTTATTTTCAACTACTCTCCATTGATTATCTAATCTTTATTTTCAATATACAATTAATTCGAATATATTGTTACGTCCCCGGGGGTGGGGGTTTCTAGGATAGAAAATGATACGCTCCTAATCGTGTATATCGGTCTTACCAATGGAGGTTTATTACTGTCAGGTTTACAATAATCGGCAACGAAGTACAAGAACAAAGCAGTAATTACAGACAATAGAGACAATAGAATACATAAATCAATTAACAAGAGTAATCAAAAATACAAACATAAATCATTAATCAGAGATACGAACATAAATCATTAAATGCCAATAATTAGAAATACAAACATAAATCATTGAATGCCAGTAGTCAGATATACAAATATAAATTATTTACAGAGCAGTTAATAACAATAATGGACATACGTCAATTAATAAAAGACATACATAAATGGGTTACACTAAACAAGAGCGACAAGGGATTAATTACTGGTTACCAAAACCTTAATCTCTAAACCCATATTCCATATTTGATCCACCGGATTGGAGTATAACCGCTACTCCTTCTGGAACCAGATCGTAGATATCCAACGTGAGACTCCTCGAAGAACGTCTTCCAGATACTCTTCTGGATCCGTAGAGCTCCAAGATGCCGACCAGGCCGCTCCTACATCCGATCGTCCTTCACCGTAGTCTGACGTCCTTCTTTGATCTATTCATCCGGTCCGAACTTCACAGATCCAAGGCTCTCACAGGTGAAGTCGGGCAGAGCTTCGCCGATCCAAGACTGCTCGCAGACGAAGCTTATTTCGTCGGTATTCGGCTTTTGTAGAGGGGGTTACCGGTGTTTAACACCATAAACGCCCTGAATCACTACTTGTAGATTTTTTTTTATTTCTTGGATTTTATTTTATTTTAATTTTTATTTTTATTTTCTATTTTCTCTTCTTTTTTTTGGATTTTTTTATATAATCTTTTTTTTTTAATTATTTTATGTATTTATATAGTTTGGGTGAAACCTTGGTGGTCAGTGGAAGAGGGTGTTATGAGGATGTAACGGTTAGTGATGTATGTGATTGTGGATGTGTTATTCTTTGTGTGGGGTGGTGAGATGGGGGAGGAGAGCTGTCTCGAACTATGGTTATGTTTGTGATGTCAATGGGACGGGGGTGATTGGTGTGTTTGATGATCGGGCGCTTTCCAAGTTTGGTGACGAGGGGGTTGGGATTGTTTTGGCAAGAGCGGAAGTATCTATCTGCGAGTCGTGTGATCTGTTGTTGGAGAGAATCAGTGTTGGTGTCTGCTTGGATGGTGGTATTTCTCACATACCATTCGTAATCAAGTGAGTGGCGTAGGAATTTGCTTTGTATTTTTTCGAGTTTGTTTAGGTGTGTTTTGTGGAGTGCAAGGTGGTATCCCCAGATGGGGGAGCCGTAGGTGATAACTGGGCGGATGATAGATTTATAGATGAGGACCTTATTAGTGCGGGATAGTTTGGAATTGTGTAGTAAGTGATAAAGTTTGGCTTTGGCGATGTTTGCGTTTTTGCAGCAGTGAAGAATGTGATGTCTCCAGGACAGTTTTTTTATCAAGGATTACGCCGAGGTATCTGCAGGAATTGGACCAGGGTATGGGGGTGTTGTCTAATTGGACTTTGGTTTGAGGTTTGGAGTTGCGTTTGCGGCGGGAGAAGAAGATGGCTTCGGTTTTTGTGGGGTTGATTTTTATTCTCCATTTATGGAACCAGTAGTGGAGTTTGGAGAGGAACAAGTTTAGTCTGGAGGTAATTATCTTCGGACTAGTGGATTGCGTTAAAATTGTAGTGTCGTCTGCATATTGGGCAATGAAAGTGTGTCTGTCAGGGAAATTCGGGAGATCGTGGGTGAAGAGGTTGAAGAGTGTAGGGGCCATGATGGAGCCTTGGGGGACACCGGCTGTGATCTGTCTTGGTGTGGAAATGTAGTCTTGGAGTTTGACTTGGAAGAAGCGGTTGGAGAGGAATGAATTGATGATTAGAATAGTGGGTGTTTTGATCTGAGCTGTGATGAGTTTATATAGGAGTCCTTCGTGCCAGACTTTGTCGAAGGCTTTGGAGATGTCAAGAAAGACGGCTCCGGTAGAGAAAGATTTGTCAAAGCCGTCAATAATGGTGTCTACTACTCTGTGGATTTGGTGGACAGCGGAGAGTTTGGGGCGGAAACCAAATTTGAAGTTAGGAATCAGTTGGAGTTCCTCAGTGTCTTGGTGGAGTTTGAAAAGGATTAGTTTCTCAAGTATTTTCCACATAGAAGAAAGTAAACTGATGGTGCGGTAGCTTGAGGGGATTGTGGGGTCTGATTTGGGTTTGTGAATAAGAATAATGTTGGCTTGTTTCCAAGCTGAGGGGAAATAATTGAGCCTTTGGGTTGCATTTAGGATGGCAGTGAATGAGGAGATCGCGCGTGGGGACATTTTTTGGAGGTGTGTGTTGGTTATTGAGTCAGGACCAGGGGCCTTCTTAAGTGGTAGGTGTTTGATGATTTGTTGGATTTCTTTGGGTGAGTTGGCGGAGTAAGTACTAGTGTGAGCTGTAGAGAGAAAGTTGTGTATTGTGGAGTTGACGTGTTTTATATGTAATGGGTCTGGATTGGGATTTGGGGAGAACTGGAGTTGGAGGCTGTCAGCGATAGCTTCCGCTTTGTCTGCGGTAGTGTATTTTATTTGGGTGCCGGAGCGGATTACCCGGATGGATTTATGTTGGGATCGAAAGACTTTGGTGAGGTTCCAGAAGGGACCTTGGCCGTCATCCAGGTTATGGAGCTTGTCGTTCCATTCGCTGTTGAAAAGCTCTGAGAGAGTTTCTCTGACTCTGGCGTGGTAGAAGTTCATGTTTCTTTTGTCATCAGGGTTTCTGGTTGCTTGGTATTTTCGGCGGGCTTTGTTTTTAGATTTGATGAGTTCGCGGACTTCAGTTGGGAGGATGTAAGGGCTGGATGGTTTCAGAGGGATTTTTCTGGTGGCATAGTTGAAAGAGTTTAGGATTTGTTCGGTTAGCGTGTTTATAGCCGAATCTATTGATTCGGTATTGGTGAGATGGTGGGGGTAGGTGACTGTGTCGTTTAGATGAAGGCTGAAGGCGTCCCAATTAGTTTTGTTGAAGAAGCGTGGGATTGTGGTGGGAGGGGTGTTGGTTATTTCAATTATTACTGGGAGATGATCTGAGGAAAGGTCGTTTAGAACAGTTTGTTCGATGTTGCCTTGAAAATATTTGTGACATACAATATCAAGGATTTCAGGGTTGTGATTGGGGTTGGGTGGAATTCTGGTAGGAACAAGAGGTGATGAGATTGTGATGCCAGTAGTTCTAGAGTGTTTGTATAGGGTGAAACCGTTTCTATTGGAATGGAGGCAGTTCCAGGAGGTTTGCTTGGAGTTAAGATCTCCGGTGGCAATTGAAGGAGAGTTGTGGGGGAATAGGAAATCGATGTCAGATGTTTGGAGAGGTTTAGTGGGTGGGTTATATACTGCGTGTAATGTGAGAGGGTGACGTTGGTTTAGTAAGACGGTTATTGAGGTATGTTCCAGGTGGATTGTGGGGTTTGATGGGGCAAGGTGGTGTTGAATACTATTTTTAATATAGATGGCAGTGCCGCCCGCTGGTCCAGTTAGGCGGTCTGAACGGTAGCAAGAATAGTTGGGGATATTGGCCCTGTCGCCGGGTTTGAGCCAGGTTTCGCAAATAACCGCCACATCGATGGAGTGTATAAGGAGGAACTACAGGCGTTCCAGTTTAATAGTTTAAGAGCGGCCATTTAGAGATGTGATAAGAGAGAGAATGGTGTCCAGTTTGGAAGAAAGCAGGCTGTGGTTAGATTCTAATTTAGAGAGGCGGGCATCAGAGTCAGATGGTTGGTTAGTTAGGATCCTGCTGGAAGTTTGTAGTTGCTGGTGGTATGATCACCGGCACAACGGACGCATCTGGGGTTTATGTTGCATGTGAATGAACCGTGGCCGAAGCCTTGGCAACGGTGGCATTGAGGAATTGAGTCTCGGCGGCGGAATGGTTCGACTCGCACCAGTTGGTGAAGGAGCCTGTTGATGTTATATATATTTTTCCCCTCTTTATCTCTGGAGGTTTCTACCAGAAACATTGAGAGGGGTTCGGGGTTCCGATTTTTGTTTCGGCGGAACATTGGGGTTACTTTAAAAATTTGGAGACCGAGCTCCTTAAGTTCAGCCTCGACTTCAAAGAAGTGTTGGTTGATACCTTTAACAACCACTTTTAGCGGCTTGTCAATTGTTAGGGGGCGGCAGAAAAATTCAAAGCCGTTTTTGGTTAGTAAGTCGACAGCTTTGCGGTAGTCGTCGACCGAGTGAGGGGAAAATCTGATGGAGCCAGTGGGAGGGCAGGAGGTGTCAAATTTGATTGAGGCGTGGGTGAATTTCCTTAGCACGGTTGGGTGGTCTCCTCGGTGTTTGAGGAAAATCGGTGCTGATTTGGGTGTGGTGGATGATGTGGGTTGGGGGATGGGACGGGGGGATTGGGTGAGGGGTTGAGGGATGGTTCGGGGGGTGGGAGTTGGAAGGATAGGGGTTGAGTGAACCGGTGTTGAGGTAGAGCGGGGATGTGGGAGCGGGGGGTAGGATTGGTTGATGTAATTTGGTTTGTTTGTTTCCTCTTTGGTAGAGGGCTGTTGTTTGGGCTGGTAGAGGGAGGAGGGGAGGTGCTCCTTCTTTTGCCGGCGGGACGTTTGTCCGTTTCGGAGTCGGACGAGGGATAGGGAGAATATTCCATTGTTATGGCGTATAATTTGAGGCAGTGGTTTATGAGATTGGAGAGCTTTATTTGAGATTCACCAATTGGTGTTAGTTTGTGCAGTGAATGAGGGAGGTTTTTTTGGATGTTGTCTGCCCAGGCAGTGGCACGAAGCTGTAACTGGGATTTGTTGGATTCCAATTTATCCAGAGCCGAGGAAAGGGCTAAGGGGACTTTGTTTGTTATTTTATCGGTGGTAGTGCCGGTGGTGAGGCCAAGGTTTGAGGCTCTTTCGAGCAATTTGTTAATGCAAGACAAGGTGAACATTGGGGGGTCAGGGGGAACAGGAGGGGGCAGGTCAGTTGACATTACGGGGGGTTTGTCTATTGATGATAGGTGGTAGTTTCAGGACTAACCTGGTTATGGTCGGTTTAGATGTGTGAAGAGTGATGCTTTTGGTAGTAGTGAGTGATGGCGTTATAATTTTGATGTCGAGGTCTTGTTCACTGATCCGTAACTGCGGTCAGCCGCTTTATAAACCCTTAAATTTCAACACTTCTCAAAATGTTAGCCGTTGACTATAAATTGTTTACGCGCAGAAAAAAATGTTATTAAATTGAAAAAAAAATATCTATATATATATATATATATATATATATATATATATATATATATTCGTTACATTACAATTTTTTAAAAATTATATTTGAAAAATTATGAAAATTTATTTTTTTTTATATGTATTATATATTTTGTATTCATTATCAAATCGCTTTAGCTTTTTCATTATCAATTACCGTAATTTAAATATTATTGTAAATAATATGCCAATTCATTAAATTTTGCGACTCCAAGTTTTTGAAACGCTACAAAATATTTATAAATTCTTGTGAAATATAAATGGAAGTAAAATATTCATATGTCGGTGAAAGCTTGTAATCTAAAAGATAAAGGTGCAGATAAAATTAAAAATTAATCATCAACATATCAAAAGTGATTCATTATTATCTCTAGTAAACAACTTTAGTTTTTAAAAGATTTTTTTCTTAAAATTAAAGTATTAAACGTTTTAAAGATTTAAAGTAAATTTAATCTTCCCTTTATTTATTATTAAAATTACAAATATTTCTACACATCAATTATAATTATTGAAAAAAAAATAACTCAAATTAGAAATATTTTATTTACTATTAGGACAATTCTATTTACTTTGTATAAGGATATTTTGTTAAAATAGTAAAATGATCTATTGTTTCGGTTAACTTCTAATTATTATTAGTTATTCTAAAAATAATTAGTAATAATCGCAACGGTAATCATTCACGGAATATTAATTTAATTTGTTAATAGTATTTTATCTCGTCCTTATCGTGCTTTTCTAAAAGATTATTTTTTTTAAATAAAAAAAATGTAAAAAACATAGATAAATTAAAAAATTGTTTAATCAATAGAAGTTATACTTTATATTCTGCACCTATTTTATGATCAATTTTTCATAGTAATTTAAAGTTATATGTAAAAGTGACATTTCTTTAATTATTATAGTAAGTGTAAGTAAGTCGGTTCGTAATAATTAATTTATTATTTGAATGAAAAACATTTTTAAACATAATTATAAATTAAAATATTTAAAGGTTCTATAATATATTTTGAATATCTAAAACAGTAAAGTTATGTAATTATTTAAGGAAAGTTTTACTTCATATATCCGCCATTTTGTTTCGATGCCGCACTAATAGCGAGACGCGGATTCGCACTTCGTTGCCATTGGTTCGAACGACGCCATCTTGTTATGATTAGTTTTTCTTAGAATTTGGTTTTTTCGAAATTATTATTTTTTAATTAATTTTGGGTTTTATTTTTTTATTAATTTTATATCCGTATGTGGTTGAAAATTTTGTACACGAGTATTGAATTATTTATGGTATACTGATTTTGGATTATATATGTATTTTTTTTTTTGGATTATGCATGAAATAAGACGTAAATTTTAATTCCACGATGCGAAACAACGTCATGAACCGACTACAATTTAATAATTTTTCACATATACTCAAGTGGTATTTTTTATCTCGATTTGGTATGAAGTTATACTTTTTACCCTAAATCTATTTTATGATCAATTTTTCAACGAAATTTACATATGTTATTTGTAAAAGTGACATTTCTTTAATTATTATAGTAAGTGTTAGTAAGTCGGTTCGAAATAATGAATTTGATATTTGAATGAAAAACATCTCTAAACATATTTATAAATTGAAATATTTAAAGGTTCTGATTTTTGTTCGTCGTAATATCAATTCTTGGAATTAGAGAAATCGCACAGCGAGCGGTGCAAGTGATTAAAAATACGTATGCCGGCCCTGTTCAGATTTTCGGTGCGTCATTACTGCGCCGACGTTTCGTGTGAGAGGTTCTCTTGCGTTGCTTTGCTTTCGTTGATATTGCCATTCATAATGCCACCAAACACAAAGTCGCTCACCGAATCTCCGGTTTCAACCATTAAAATAATCCACCCACAAATGACGCGTCCCGCATCGGCGAATGGTATTTTTTTTCATACTTCTTCTTGCGTGTATCTATTTGTACTCTTGTATTGATTATCGTTGTTTCATTATTTTCAGCTATTCGGACCGAATACGAAGTGTGTCTTTTCCACAATACGCGCAAATCGTACTACTGGTTATCCTGGAGTCGATGAAATACTGGAAGGAGCTTTCGGAAATTAAAACCCGTAACTATCGACCAGTTATCCAAGGAAATGCGTATTTGACGTTGTGAAACATCATTATTGTATTGAAGACATGGGTCGTACTAACTGTATTAATGACGCCTGTTGCTTGTGTGCAATAGATGAATATTATTTTTATTATAATACTGTTTTTATCTTTATTTGTACATATTTTAAATAATAAATGCACAAAGAAAATTTAAAATTTCTTTTTATTATATTTTTTTTTATAAAATATGTGTCCATAAACCCGATTTGATATTATTATGTTAATATTATTAAGCCAAATATGCCTTATAAAGTAATAGATCATTTTTTAATTTATTTTAAATGTAATGTAGTAAAATAAAACTTTTTCACCGGGCATTTGGTAATCAGGTTTCAAGTGTAATATATGAAAACAAATAACTATGTTTTACTTCTCATATTTTTTTACTCTTCTCTTAATTTTGAATTAAAATGTATATATAGTAATTGTGTAATTAATTTTCTTATACCATTTTTTGATTTTTATATCAATTTTTTAATAATTTTCTTTGAGGTTCAAAACATATTTCATATTTTTTTTAATTTTTATTTTGAGCGTTTTACAGAAATTTATCTATACATTAACAAAATACAATTGAGATATTCAAAATCAAAGAAGTCGGTCGGTTTATGTCCTTTGATGCGTTAGTGACTTGGTCTATTTCATGGCTTATTTTCTTTTTGGGAATATCCGATTTGATTGACTGATAATTTCGCAATGAGCGAAATTAAATAACAAACGAAATTATTCATTTAAATCAAAGGCAATAGTTGTGATAGACATATCTAACATATTGTTACGACCTTGGGGGGTTTAATATAAGAATTAAATATAATTACTGCAGGTAAACGGCATTTAGTTAAGTTAGAGATAAGATATGGAAAAACCCTGTTCTTTGTAAATGTAAAAGAAGATAGACAAGATGGATTACGATAACAATGCTAATGGATTCTAAAAACCCAAGCGACGAAGATAATCACAAAGTAATAATGTAGACGGGATTTCCCATATTCAATGGGCGTTACTATTTCGCTATTGGCTGAAACCGATAAGGACTGCAGGTCGGTCGCCTATAAAAAGGGCGTAAGACCAAGAAATTATAGCTTCGTCTGCGAGCAGTCTTGGATAGGCGAAGTTCTGCCCGACTTCACATGTGAGAGCCTTGGCTCTGTGAAGCTTGGACCGGATGGATAGATCGAGGAAGGACGTCAGACTACGGTGAAGGACGATCGGATGTAGGATGTATTAATTGATGTATTTATTCTATTGTCTCTATTATTTGTAATTCTTGCTGTGTTCTTGTACTTTGTTGCCGATTATTGTAAACCTGTCAGTAATAAAACCCCGTTGGTAAGACCGATATACACAAATAGGAGCGTATCATTTTCTATCCTAGAAACCCCCGACCCCGGGGACTTAACAATATCTATTGATGAAAGCAGTTTTTGTCCAATCTGTAATAAACGTGGAAAATTGATTTTTATTCTTAATTTCAACTTGAATTTCTATAGATTTTGTACTTATAAATTGAATTTTCACCGAACACTAATTTTATATTTTTTATAAAAAAATATATTTTTTTGCTTTATAAATTGTTATATAATATAATTTCATTATTGCTCTTTAACAAGTTTTTTGGGAAAATATATGGAGTTTTCAAAGTGTGGAACATATGTATCCTATAAAAAGAGAATTAACTGTATATATATATATATATATATATATATATATATATATATATATATATATATATAAACCTTGAATTAAAACTGCTTAAAATCTCTTTATAATACAAAACATATTTTTATTTAATTTTTTATTTATTTTGATATTTTTAATTAATTTAAATATGTATTTAAAAAAATATAAAAATTATATTCAAGCTCAATAAATATTTTATAATAATTAAAATATGTAAAATTTTATCACTAATGATTTTAAATCATTTAAAATGACAATTATAAATTTATTTATATATATTAAAACTTATAAATAAATAAATAAAAGTTTAAGCTTTATTAAAATGGATTTCCAAATTGAAATTTCATATAAATTATATTAATTTTATTTTCACATATGAAACAAAAAAAATATATTATATATTTAGACATCTATAAAAATATTTTTTAATTATATATCTATTGAATGAAAAAAAAACTTTTTTTGAAATTAATACTTTAATATTCATATTATTTTTTTTGAAACAATCAAACGTTTATAAAAATTCTGTTACGACCTTGGGGGGTTTATTGTAAGAATTAAATATAATTACTGCAGGTAATCGGCATTTAGTTAAGTTAGAGATAAGATATGGAAAAACCCTCTTTATAAATGTAAAAGAAGATATAGTACGTCGAGTATGTCTTTATTAATTGACGAATGTCCATTATTTCTATTAACTGCTCTATAACTAATTTATATTTGTATATCTGATTATTGGCATTTAATGATTTATGTTCGTATCTCCGATTAATGATTTATGTTTGTATCTTTGATTATTCTTATTAATTGATGTATTTATTCTATTAATTCTATTATTTGTTATTCTTACTTTGTTCATGAACTTCGTTGCCGATTATTGTAAACCTGACAGTAATAAACCACCATTGGTAAGACCGATATACACGATTAGGAGCGTATCATTTTCTATCCTAGAAACCCCCACCTCCGGGGACGTAACAAAATGATAAGGACTAGATAAAAATACTATTAATGAATAAAGGTGATAATCAAAAAATAAAGCCTATTACAATTATTAGTTTATTTATTGTTGAAATTATAGATTAATTTACCATTTCAACAATAAAATAACCGCATACTAAAATATGCTAACTCATGGAAAAAAAGAATGAGGAGATACCCTCCTCCTCACTGAAAACGAAGAGTACGAGAGGGCCGCCTGTGACATCACTGTATTTACTATTAAAATATAATGTTATCGAGACAGTTGCTCACCTTACATAAACTATTTCAATTTAGATAGTTACAATGAAATTATTGATTATCGAAAAAAATTACATTTTTTCTAAAAATCGACATGAGATTTGAAAAATTTGCGAAAAATTCGAATGATCACATGAACTTTTTCGCAAGTCGTCGACGACCGACCGAAAGTCGGAGATCGGCGAAGCGGTTGTGTCGTTTGCCACTTTTTCGAAAATCGCGATCTCGAGACGCAACCACTCGACGATCGACACGCGATTTTTCGAAAAAAATTACATTTTTTCTAAAAATCGACATGACATTAGTAAAAAATTTGCGAAAAATTCGAGTGATCACATGAACTTTTTCGCAAGTCGTCGACGACCGACCGAAAGTCGGAGATCGGCGAAGCGGTTGTGTCGTTTGCCACTTTTTCGAAAATCGCGATCTCGAGACGCAACCACTCGACGATCGACACGCGATTTTTCGAAAAAAATTACATTTTTTCTAAAAATCGACATGACATTTGAAAAATTTGCGAAAAATTCGAGTGATCACATGAACTTTTTCGCAAGTCGTCGACGACCGACCGAAAGTCGGAGATCGGCAAAGCGGTTGGGTCGTTTTTTTTTTTTTTTAGAAAAAATGTAATTTTTTTTTTCGAAAAGTCTCGAGATAGGTTAGGTTAGGTTAGGTTAGGTTAGTTGCGTTTGTGCTGTCGAGCGGAGCGCACGGTTCGCGTCGCCTCGTTCCAAAGTTAATAGAGTTTGCTTGCACACGCGAAGCGATCGCGCCCCCATCCAAGCAGAGCGCATTTCTGAAGTCTGCGCCCCTTCAGACCCTGCTTTGTGTGTTGCCGGACTGGTGTCTGGGCGCCTGCTGTGGTTACTGCGCCCCCTCAGGGGTTGCTAGGAGGTTTGTTCAGGGTGGAGCGCCCTTGCTAGGGCTTCGCCCCCCTGATAACTTTTCTTTCCCACTTTTCCATTTTCGACTTTTACGAATTTTCCCACTTTTACATTTTCCACTTTTCCGAATTTTCCCACTTTTCCAAATTTTCCGCCTTTCCAAATTTTCCTCTTTTCCAATTTTTCTAATTTTTAATTTTCCTCTACAAATTTTTTTCAATTCTTTAATTTTTCAATTTTTCAAATTTCTTCAATTTTTCAAATTTCTTCAATTTTTCAAATTTCTTCAATTTTTCAAATTTCTATAATTTTTCAATTTTTCAAATTTGTTCAAATTTCTTCAATTTATTCAATTGTTTTTTTTTTTAAATGATGTCCTCTCCGACCCCTCTGTCGGGACGTGTCTCTTTGTGCCGTCGACCCTCATCTTCCCTGGGCGATGCCCTTGAGAAGATTAGGGTGTTAGCGAGCGGATTGACCACCTTTTGTAATACAAAGAGGGGAAAAAATGTGAACACCCGTATTAAGGATGACATACGGGAAATAACCCTTTTACTGGCCCAAATCGAGGCCATCGGAGACGGTCCGAGGGACCCGACCATATCATCTAGGAGCTCTCCTCCCCGTTCTCAAATTAAAAATCTTGATTCACCCGTCTCATCGCCGCTGGGTGCGGCCAATAATCCGATCGTGGCTGCGGAGCCGGACCGTTTCCAGACGGTAACGAAGAAGAGGAGGAGACGTGATACCAGGAAGGGCTCCGAGCAATCGGCCCAGAAACTTCCTGCGCCACTCCCCACTCCCCGCCGCTCTCTTCCTCCCTGTTGTCCAAAGCGACCGTCACTTCCTCCCCCTACGGCTACGCACACCCCCCAAAAAAAGAGCCAGCCTACAAAAAAGCCCAGGACCCGCACTCGAATTTTTCGCAAATTTCTTACTAATGTCATGTCGATTTTTAGAAAAAATGTAATTTTTTTCGAAAAATCGCGTGTCGATCGTCGAGTGGTTGCGTCTCGAGATCGCGATTTTCGAAAAAGTGGCAAACGACACAACCGCTTCGCCGATCTCCGACTTTCGGTCGGTCGTCGACGACTTGCGAAAAAGTTCATGTGAACACTCGAATTTTTCGCAAATTTTTTACTAATGTCATGTCGATTTTTAGAAAAAATGTAATTTTTTTCGAAAAATCGCGTGTCGATCGTCGAGAGGTGGAACGATCAAAAAGTAAGGTGAACTCGATCCAAAAATACGGTGAATTTTTCTACACGATCGCATCGTGTTAAAAAACGCATTGCGGAATTTTTTTTAAAAATCGCACGATGTTGTGATGAGAAAAAAACAAAAGTGAAAAATCATTTGCAATCGTATAAAAAAATATTTAAATTGATTTCGATCGAATTCACCTTAATTTTTGATCACGCTAAAGTGATTTTTAGAAATTCACCTTACTTTTTGATCACGCAACATTTTCCATATAAATGAGTGCTGTATCAAAAAGTAAGGTGAATTTTATGTAATGACCGTGGAACGATCAAAAAGTAAGGTGAACTCGATCCAAAAATACGGTGAATTTTTCTACACGATCGCATCGTGTTAAAAAACGCATTGCGGAATTTTTTTTAAAAATCGCACGATGTTGTGATGAGAAAAAAACAAAAGTGAAAAATCATTTGCAATCGTATAAAAAAATATTTAAATTGATTTCGATCGAATTCACCTTAATTTTTGATCACGCTAAAGTGATTTTTAGAAATTCACCTTACTTTTGATCACGCAACATTTTCCATATAAATGTGTGATGTATCAAAAAGTAAGGTGAATTTTATGTAATGACCGTGGAACGATCAAAAAGTAAGGTGAACTCGATCCAAAAATACGGTGAATTTTTCTACACGATCGCATCGTGTTAAAAAACGCATTGCGGAATTTTTTTTAAAAATCGCACGATGTAGTGATGAAAAAAAAACAAAAGTGAAAAATCATTTGCAATCGTATAAAAAAATTTTTAAATTGATTTCGATCGAATTCACCTTAATTTTTGATCACGCTAAAGTGATTTTTAGAAATTCACCTTACTTTTTGATCACGCAACATTTTCCATATAAATGTGTGCTGTATCAAAAAGTAAGGTGAATTTTATGTAATGACCGTGGAACGATCAAAAAGTAAGGTGAACTCGATCCAAAAATACGGTGAATTTTTCTACACGATCGCATCGTGTTAAAAAACGCATTGCGGATTTTTTTTTAAAAATCGCACGATGTAGTGATGAGAAAAAAACAAAAGTGAAAAATCATTTGCAATCGTATAAAAAAATATTTAAATTGATTTCGATCGAATTCACCTTAATTTTTGATCACGCTAAAGTGATTTTTAGAAATTCACCTTACTTTTTGACCACGCAACATTTTCCATATAAATGTGTGCTGTATCAAAAAGTAAGGTGAATTTTATGTAATGACCGTGGAACGATCAAAAAGTAAGGTGAACTCGATCCAAAAATACGGTGAATTTTTCTACACGATCGCATCGTGTTAAAAAACGCATTGCGGAATTTTTTTTAAAAATCGCACGATGTTGTGATGAGAAAAAAACAAAAGTGAAAAATCATTTGCAATCGTATAAAAAAATATTTAAATTGATTTCGATCGAATTCACCTTAATTTTTGATCACGCTAAAGTGATTTTTAGAAATTCACCTTACTTTTTGATCACGCAACATTTTCCATATAAATGTGTGCTGTATCAAAAAGTAAGGTGAATTTTATGTAATGACCGTGGAACGATCAAAAAGTAAGGTGAACTCGATCCAAAAATACGGTGAACTTTTCTACACGATCGCATCGTGTTAAAAAACGCATTGCGGAATTTTTTTTAAAAATCGCAAAATGTTGTGATGAGAAAAAAACAAAAGTGAAAAATCATTTGCAATCGTATAAAAAAATATTTAAATTGATTTCGATCGAATTCACCTTAATTTTTGATCACGCTAAAGTGATTTTTAGAAATTCACCTTACTTTTTGATCACGCAACATTTTCCATATAAATGTGTGCTGTATCAAAAAGTAAGGTGAATTTTATGTAATGACCGTGGAACGATCAAAAAGTAAGGTGAACTCGATCCAAAAATACGGTGAATTTTTCTACACGATCGCATCGTGTTAAAAAACGCATTGCGGAATTTTTTTTAAAAATCGCACGATGTTGTGATGAGAAAAAAACAAAAGTGAAAAATCATTTGCAATCGTATAAAAAAATATTTAATTTGATTTCGATCGAATTCACCTTAATTTTTGATCACGCTAAAGTGATTTTCAGAAATTCACCTTACTTTTTGATCACGCAACATTTTCCATATAAATGAGTGCTGTATCAAAAAGTAAGGTGAATTTTATGTAATGACCGTGGAACGATCAAAAAGTAAGGTGAACTCGATCCAAAAATACGGTGAATTTTTCTACACGATCGCATCGTGTTAAAAAACGCATTGCGGAATTTTTTTTAAAAATCGCACGATGTAGTGATGAGAAAAAAACAAAAGTGAAAAATCATTTGCAATCGTATAAAAAAATTTTTAAATTGATTTCGATCGAATTCACCTTAATTTTTGATCACGCTAAAGTGATTTTTAGAAATTCACCTTACTTTTGATCACGCAACATTTTCCATATAAATGTGTGCTGTATCAAAAAGTAAGGTGAATTTTATGTAATGACCGTGGAACGATCAAAAAGTAAGGTGAACTCGATCCAAAAATACGGTGAATTTTTCTACACGATCGCATCGTGTTAAAAAACGCATTGCGGAATTTTTTTTAAAAATCGCACGATGTTGTGATGAGAAAAAAACAAAAGTGAAAAATCATTTGCAATCGTATAAAAAAATATTTAAATTGATTTCGATCGAATTCACCTTAATTTTTGATCACGCTAAAGTGATTTTTAGAAATTCACCTTACTTTTTGATCACGCAACATTTTCCATATAAATGTGTGCTGTATCAAAAAGTAAGGTGAATTTTATGTAAAGACCGTGGAACGATCAAAAAGTAAGGTGAACTCGATCCAAAAATACGGTGAATTTTTCTACACGATCGCATCGTGTTAAAAAACGCATTGCGGAATTTTTTTTTAAAATCGCACGATGTAGTGATGAGAAAAAAACAAAAGTGAAAAATCATTTGCAATCGTATAAAAAAATATTTAAATTGATTTCGATCGAATTCACCTTAATTTTTGATCACGCTAAAGTGATTTTTAGAAATTCACCTTACTTTTGGATCACGCAACATTTTCCATATAAATGTGTGCTGTATCAAAAAGTAAGGTGAATTTTATGTAATGACCGTGGAACGATCAAAAAGTAAGGTGATCTCCGACTTTCGGTCGGTTGTCGACGACTTGCGAAAAAGTTCATGTGAACACTCGAATTTTTCGCAAATTTTTAAAATCTAAAAATCGATTTTTAGAAAAAATGTATTTTTTTTTTTTTTTTTTTCGAAAAATCGCGTGTCGATCGTCGAGTGGTTGCGTCTCGAGATCGCGATTTTCGAAATAGTGGCAAACGACACAACCGCTTCGCCGATCTCCGACTTTCGGTCGGTCGTCGACGACTTGCGGAAAAGTTCATGTGATCACTCGAATTTTTCGCAAATTTTTAAAATCTCAAACTCGGTTAGGTTTGGTTAGGTTAGGTTAGGTTAGGTTAGGTTAGGTTCTCTCGGGGGAGCCTGTCCCCTAGAGAGCGCGTCCCCAGGTGGCGGATAGGGGAATGCTCGTCAGTGACTATGTTGCTGGAGGGTAGGAGTGAAATAAAATAGCTCCCGCGGACCAACAGGCTGGAGGGGAAGACAACGGGGTGGTCTTCTCCTCCAACAACACGGAAGAATGCTCACATCCGCAGTCGTCGTCGCTCACAAATGTTGCACCTGCATCGGTGGTTCTCGATGGCGACCGTCGGCCTCCATGTTTGCCGGTTGAAGTCGTACCAACCGGAAACTTGTAGAGGCCGATGTTGACGCCCGTGACCATCGATCGGGAGTTCTCTATAACTGCTGTCTGCTTCATTCGCGGGCGACCGATAGCTGATGATCCTGAGTGGATGAGTGGTGCCTCCGGGCGCCCAAATCAAGAGCACACCCCCAGCGTCTCGGCTCGGACTCCGGACAGCAATGCTCCGGTGACCGAGCCGGACGACCGAGATGGCAGCAAATGCCCTTTAACTCCGAGTATAGGCAGGCAGATGCCTAGACTTGCGATAGGCCGTGGCAACACGCCTAACATACCGACCTAGTACAAAGCAATGCCTGACGGTGGTTCTGGCTAGGTCGGGGAACACAGGAGGTTTTAGTGGGTCCCACCCAGAGTAATTGTAAAATCTCTGGCGTGAATCCCACACTATAAGCGTCTGTCTGCTCGGGCGCTTTTGTTTGGTCGGCAAATTCCCTCCTTAGAAAAAAAAAAAAAAAAAAAAAAAAAAAAAAAAAAAAAAAGGTTAGGTTAGGTTAGGTTAGTTGCGTTTGTGCTGTCAAGCGGAGCGCACGGTTCGCGTCGCCTCGCTCCAAAGTATATAGAGTTTGCTTGCACACGCGAAGCGATCGCGCCCCCATCCAAGTGGAGCGCATTTCTGAGGTCTGCGCCCGCGTTCTGACGTGAAGCGCCTGTTAGGCGCCTGCGCCCCATCAGACTTTGCTTTGTGTGTGGCCGGACTGGTGTCTGGGCGCCTGCTGTGGTTGCTGCGCCCCCTCAGGTGTTGCTAGGAGGTTTGTTTAGGGTGAAGCGCCCCTGCTAGGGCTTCGCCCCCCTGATAATTTTTCATTCCCACTTTTCCATTTCCCACTTTTCCATTTTCCACTTTTCCATTTCCCACTTTTCCATTTTCCACTTTTCCATTTTCCCATTTTCCATTTTCCACTTTTCCGAATTTTCCCATTTTCCATTTTCCACTTTTCCGAATTTTCCCATTTTCCATTTTCCACTTTTCCGAATTTTCCCACTTTTCCATTTTCCATTTTCCGAATTTTCCCACTTTTCCATTTTCTTCAATTTAAAATTTTTTTCAATTTTTATTTATTTTTATTTATTTTTTTTCTTTTTTTTTTCAATTTCTTTAATTGTTTTTATTTTTTTCAACTTCTTCAATTGTTTTTTTTTTTTTTTTTTATTTTATTTTTTTTATTTTTTTTTTTTTCTATTTAAATAATGTCTCTGTCGACCGTCTCCGACCCCTCTGTCTCTTTATGTCGTCGACCCTCATCTTCTCTGGGCGATGCCCTTGAGAAGATTAGGGTGCTAGCAAGCGGACTGGCCACCTTTTGTAATTCAAAGAAGGGAAAAAATGTGCACACCCGTATAAAGGACGACATACGGGAAATTACCCTTTTACTGGCCCAACTCGAAGCCATCGGAGGCGGTCCGATGGACCCGACCATGTCATCTAGGAGCTCTCCTCCCCGTTCTCTAATTAAAAATCTTGATATACCCGTCTCATCGCCGCTGGGTGCGGCCAATAATCCGATCGTGGCTGCGGAGCCGGACCGTTTCCAGACGGTGACGAAGAAGAGGAGGAGACGTGATCCCAGGAAGGGCTCCGAGCAATCGGCCCAGAAACTTCCTGCGCCACTCCCCACCCCCCGCCACCCTCATCCTCCTCATCGTTCAAATCGACCGTCACTTCCTCCGGCTCCGCACACCCAAAAAATGAGCTTGCCTACAATAAAGTCCAGGACCCGCAAGCGCCCATCGGGTAGCGTGGTTCTTGAACCAATGGCAGAGGGGGACGAGCCGCTCTCCTACGCGGAGGTGTTGCGGCAAATGCACACCCTGGAGAAGGAGACGCCACTGCCTCCACTCACGGTGAGGCGGAACGCCAAAGGGGAATTGGTGTTCCGCCCTACAAAGTCCGGGGCCCTAGCCATCATCCAGGAGAGAGTCAGGATGGTGGCCGGGGATAAAGCGCACATAAGGGTCACCGCACCCAAGAGAGAGGTCCTGGTTAAAGACCTAGACGAGGGCCTCTCAGAGGATGACGTCAGGGCGGCGCTCCTACCGTATGCGGGTGAAGGTGGCGGGCTTGAGGTCGTGAGCACACGCCAACAGCGCTCCGGTACGCGGAGCTTGCTGCTCCGAATACCGCACACTGCAAGGTTGCAAAGCCTGCTGAAAGAGGGCAGGCTAAAAATAGGCCTGATGTCCTGCAGGCTGCGGGAACTAAAAAGAACACCCCGCTGCTACCGTTGCCTGGGCTTCGGGCATACATCCATCCGATGTTCCGGCCCCGACCGCAGCGCCTGCTGCCTCAACTGCGGTACACGAGGCCACGTTGCGCGTGACTGTAAAAGTCACGCGCATTGTCCGACTTGTGCTGACGAGGGGTTACCGTCGCAGCACAGGGGAGGCAGCCGAGTGTGCCCCTCATACCAAAAGGAGCAAAGAAGGATCCTCCAGAAATGTCGCTGAGGATCCTTCAAATTAATCTCAACAACAGCAGGATCGCTCAGGATCTCATGTTCCTGACAGCCGCCGAGCTGAACGCGGACGCGGTGATAATTTATGAACAGTACAGAAACACCGCGTCCAACTGGTACTCGGACAGGTCGTCGCGGGCTGCCATCTTCGTGGCTTCGCGGCGGCATCGAGTTACCGGAGCGTCGGCCGGCACATCGGACGGCTGCGTGTGGGTCGAGCTGGGCGGAATCAGGCTTTACAGCTGTTACTTCTCGCCCAACTCTCCACTCGAGGAATTTGAGACGGCGCTGAGCGACCTGGTGCTGTTTGTAGAGACGAGCCGCCCTGTCATTTTGGCGGGTGACTTCAACGCCAAGGCGGTCGAGTGGGGTTCGGCTCTGACCGATCGCAGAGGGACGATGCTGTCCGACGCCGTCGCTCATCTCCGGCTGCGGGTCGCCAACAGAGGCTCGAGCTTGACCTGCCGCAGGGGTGCGGGCGGATCGGTCGTCGACGTCACGTTCGCCGATGAGACGACGATCGGCAAGATCAGAGACTGGAGGGTCATGGAGATTTTCTCGCACAGTGACCACCAATACATCGGCTTCGACGTAGCGAGTAGCATCAAAAAGCCGGCCACCTCGGTGGCCGGGTGGTCCACTCGCAAACTAGACGTCGAAGCTTTTTGCGTAACTCTCGAAGCGGATCTGGTGGGTTTCAGAAGCGAAAGAGTAAACGGTACGAATGAGCTTGTGCACGCAGAGAACGTCATCTCCTCCACCAGTGCGATAATCCGCAGGGCGTGCGACGCATCCATGCCCAGAAGAGCGGCTGGTTGTGGTCGCCGTCAGGTGTACTGGTGGAGCGAAGAGATAGCCGCGCTTCGGAGCGCGTGTCTGCGAAATAGAAGGTTTGCACAGGCACGAATGCATGATGAAAGCGCGAATGAGGCCTACCGGGACGCTCGACGAGCCCTTCGAAAGGCCATCAAGGCCTCGAAGGAGAGATGCTGGCGCGAGCTGTGCGAGACGATCGACATTGACCCATGGGGACTCCCCTACAAACTGGTCCGTAACAAGATCAGGGGGCGAGTCCTCGACCAGTTTCTGGCCGATCCGTCGAATCTGCGGACGGTCGTCGACGGCCTGTTCCCCGCGCCTCTCGGGGTCGCTCGCCATGGAGGCGATTCGCGAGCCGGAGAGGCGGGGGCGTTCGGCGGTGTCGACACCGACTGCACGGAAGACGAGCCTGAGCCCTTCACAAGGGCCGAATTGGCGTTGGCAGCCGCCCGCCTGGGAGGGGATAAGACTCCCGGTCCAGACGGGGTACCGAACGCGGTGCTGCGCGTCGTAGCCGAGAAATACCCGGAGCTGCTCTTGGATACGTTCAATCCGTGCCTGAAACAGGGAGTGTTTGGGCGGTCGTGGAAGAGACGGAGGCTGGTTCTCATGCCGAAAGGCGGAGGATCGGTCTCCGGTCCGCCCACGTACAGACCGCTCTGCATGATCAGCGGGGTGGGCAAGCTACTGGAGCGTCTGATATTAAACAGGCTCCAGTCTTGCATCGAGCACCCGCTGACCGGATTGGCCGATAGCCAGTATGGCTTTCGCCGCGGCAGATCCACGATCGACGCGATCTCCCGGGTCGTCTCAATAATACGGACGGCTTGGGAGGGATCTGTCAAAGCGAGCCACAGTGTCGCGATGGTGGCGCTTGACGTTCGGAACGCCTTCAACTCGGCGCGATGGGATTTAATTCTCAAAGCGCTGAGCGGAGGAGTCCGGGCGCCCGGCTCCATCGTCAAGTTACTGGCGAGTTACCTGAGCGATCGACATCTTGAGTATGTCGATCAGCTCGGAGTGACTCACACCAGAGCAGTGGAGGCGGGTGTTCCGCAGGGTTCGGTCCTCGGGCCAGCTCTGTGGAACATCATGTATGACGGCCTCCTCAGGGTGGATCTCCCCGCGGGGGCAGAAATAGTTGCCTTTGCGGACGACGTCGCCGTTATCGCCACGGGAAAGAGCACTTCCGAGCTGCAGTACGTCACTCAAATGACGCTGCACCGGATCTGCTCCTGGATGCGGGAGTCTGGGCTCACACTGGCCCCTCAAAAAACTGAGGCCGTACTCTTCTCGAGGAGAAGGAAGATGGAGCCTCCGGCGCTGACGGTGGAGGGACACAGGGTGACTTTCGCACCCTCGCTTCGGTATCTGGGCGTCCACCTAGACCGTAAGCTTACCTTCGCCGAACACGTCCGGAAGGCATCCGCAAAGGCGGCCGTAGTGACAGAGCAGTTGGCGGGGCTGATGCCAAACATCGGGGGGCCGAGGTATAGGCGGAGGGTGCTGCTGAATTCGGTGGTGCACTCCACTATGCTCTACGGCGCTCCGGTGTGGGCGGCGGCTCTGTCGGTGCAGAGGACCAGGCGCATAATGGCACAAGTTCAGCGCAGAAGCGCCCTTCGGGTCGCGACTGCGTACAGAACTGTGTCCGAAGATGCCGTCCTCGTCATTGCGGCAATCTCGCCTATCGACCTTCTTGCCGAGGAGAGGCGGGCCGTTTACGGCGGAACCACCAGGACTGAGGCGAGAGCCATCAGATATGAAGACTGGCAAAAGCGATGGGACGACTCGCAGAAGGGTAGGTGGACGCACAGACTCATCGGCGATCTGAGGACGTGGTGTGGCAGATCGCACGGCGAGCTGAGCTACCATCTCACCCAACTCCTGTCCGGCCACGGGTCCTTCTCTTCGTACCTTCACAGGATCGGAAAGGAGAACTCGACGGCCTGTCACCATTGCGATTCCAGTCTGGACGACGCCGAGCATACCGCATTCCATTGCCCGGCGTGGATCGAGGAACGCTGCAAGCTTTCACGAGCTCTGCGACGGGACTCGGTTACGCCGGAGGTGATGGTGAGCAGTATGCTCGAGAACATCGAGAACTGGTCGTCCTGGCTCGACTTCGCCTCCGCCGTCATGAAAATGAAGGAGGAGGCGGAGAGGGTAAGAAGACCCATAGGATAACGTCTCGGCCCGGGTTCTGGACAGCAATGTCCGGATGACCGGGCCAGACAGAGAGAGTGAAGGCAATTAGATGCCCACAAACGCGAAGTCTAGGCAGGCAGATGCCTACACCAGCGAAAGGCTGAAAAAACACGCCTAAATCACACCGACCTATTACAAAGCAATGCCTGGCGGCGGTTCTGGATAGGTCGGGGAAAACAGGAGGTTTTAGTGGGTCCCACCCAGAGTAATTTGTAAAATCTCTGGCGTGAATCTCACACTATAAGTGTCCGTCTGCTGCGGGCACTTTTGTTTGGTCGGCAAATTTCCTCCTTAGAAAAAAAAAAAAAAAAAAAAAAAAAGGTTAGGTTAGGTTAGGTTAGGTTAGGTTAGGTTAGGTTCTCTCGGGGGAGCCTGTCCCCTAGAGAGCGCGTCCCCAGGTGGCGGATAGGGGAATGCTCGTCAGTGACTATGTTGCTGGAGGGTAGGAGTGAAATAAAATAGCTCCCGCGGACCAACAGGCTGGAGGGGAAGACAACGGGGTGGTCTTCTCCTCCAACAACACGGAAGAATGCTCACATCCGCAGTCGTCGTCGCTCACAAGTGTTGCACCTGCATCGGTGGTTCTCGATGGCGACCGTCGGCCTCCATGTTTGCCGGTTGAAGTCGTACCAACCGGAAACTTGTAGAGGCCGATGTTGACGCCCGTGACCATCGATCGGGAGTTCTTTTATAACTGCTGTCTGCTTCATTTGTGGGTGACCGATTGTTGATGATCCTGAGCAAGAGTGGTGCCTCCGTGCACTGCTCTCTCCCAACATAGAAGAACACTCACATCCGCAGTCGCCGTTGTTCGCGAATGTTGCACCTGCATCGGTGGATCTAGTCGGCGCCCGTCTGCCTCCATGTTCCCCGGTTGAAGGCGTTCAGACTGGAAACTTGGAGAGGCCGATGCGTGCGCGCCCGTGACCATCGATCGGGAGTTCTCTATAACTGCTGTCTGCTTCATTCGCGGGCGACCGATAGCTGATGATCCTGAGTGGATGAGTGGTGCCTCCGGGCGCCCAAATCAAGAGCACACCCCCAGCGTCTCGGCCCGGACTTCGAACAGCAATGCTTCGGTGATCGGGTCAGACGACCGAGAGATGGCAGAGAATGCCCACCAACTCGGAGTATAGGCAGGCAGATGCCTAAACTTGCGAGAGGCCGTGGCAACACGCCTAACATACCGACCTAGTACAAAGCAATGCCTGACGGTGGTTCTGGCTAGGTCGGGGAAGACAGGAGGTTTTAGTGGGTCCCACCCAGAGTAATTGTAAAATCTCTGGCGTGAATCCCACACTATAAGCGTCTGTCTGCTCGGGCGCTTTTGTTTGGTCGGCAAATTTCCTCCTTATGAAAAAAAAAAAAAAAAAAAAAAAAAAAAAAAAAAAAAAAAAAAGGTTAGGTTAGGTTAGGTTAGGTTAGGTTAGGTTAGGTTCTCTCGGGGGAGCCTGTCCCCTAGAGAGCGCGTCCCCAGGTGGCGGATAGGGGAATGCTCGTCAGTGACTATGTTGCTGGAGGGTAGGAGTGAAATAAAATAGCTCCCGCGGACCAACAGGCTGGAGGGGAAGACAACGGGGTGGTCTTCTCCTCCAACAACACGGAAGAATGCTCACATCCGCAGTCGTCGTCGCTCACAAGTGTTGCACCTGCATCGGTGGTTCTCGATGGCGACCGTCGGCCTCCATGTTTGCCGGTTGAAGTCGTACCAACCGGAAACTTGTAGAGGCCGATGTTGACGCCCGTGACCATCGATCGGGAGTTCTTTTATAACTGCTGTCTGCTTCATTTGTGGGTGACCGATGGTTGATGATCCTGAGCAAGAGTGGTGCCTCCGTGCACTGCTCTCTCCCAACATAGAAGAACACTCACATCCGCAGTCGCCGTTGTTCGCGAATGTTGCACCTGCATCGGTGGATCTAGTCGGCGCCCGTCTGCCTCCATGTTCCCCGGTTGAAGGCGTTCAGACTGGAAACTTGCAGAGGCCGATGCGTGCGCGCCCGTGACCATCGATCGGGAGTTCTCTATAACTGCTGTCTGCTTCATTCGCGGGCGACCGATAGCTGATGATCCTGAGTGGATGAGTGGTGCCTCCGGGCGCCCAAATCAAGAGCACACCCCCAGCGTCTCGGCCCGGACTTCGAACAGCAATGCTTCGGTGATCGGGTCAGACGACCGAGAGATGGCAGAGAATGCCCACCAACTCGGAGTATAGGCAGGCAGATGCCTAAACTTGCGAGAGGCCGTGGCAACACGCCTAACATACCGACCTAGTACAAAGCAATGCCTGACGGTGGTTCTGGCTAGGTCGGGGAAGACAGGAGGTTTTAGTGGGTCCCACCCAGAGTAATTGTAAAATCTCTGGCGTGAATCCCACACTATAAGCGTCTGTCTGCTCGGGCGCTTTTGTTTGGTCGGCAAATTTCCTCCTTATGAAAAAAAAAAAAAAAAAAAAAAAAAAAAAAAAAAAAAAAAAAAAAAGGTTAGGTTAGGTTAGGTTAGGTTAGGTTAGGTTAGGTTCTCTCGGGGGAGCCTGTCCCCTAGAGAGCGCGTCCCCAGGTGGCGGATAGGGGAATGCTCGTCAGTGACTATGTTGCTGGAGGGTAGGAGTGAAATAAAATAGCTCCCGCGGACCAACAGGCTGGAGGGGAAGACAACGGGGTGGTCTTCTCCTCCAACAACACGGAAGAATGCTCACATCCGCAGTCGTCGTCGCTCACAAGTGTTGCACCTGCATCGGTGGTTCTCGATGGCGACCGTCGGCCTCCATGTTTGCCGGTTGAAGTCGTACCAACCGGAAACTTGTAGAGGCCGATGTTGACGCCCGTGACCATCGATCGGGAGTTCTTTTATAACTGCTGTCTGCTTCATTTGTGGGTGACCGATTGTTGATGATCCTGAGCAAGAGTGGTGCCTCCGTGCACTGCTCTCTCCCAACATAGAAGAACACTCACATCCGCAGTCGCCGTTGTTCGCGAATGTTGCACCTGCATCGGTGGATCTAGTCGGCGCCCGTCTGCCTCCATGTTCCCCGGTTGAAGGCGTTCAGACTGGAAACTTGCAGAGGCCGATGCGTGCGCGCCCGTGACCATCGATCGGGAGTTCTCTATAACTGCTGTCTGCTTCATTCGCGGGCGACCGATAGCTGATGATCCTGAGTGGATGAGTGGTGCCTCCGGGCGCCCAAATCAAGAGCACACCCCCAGCGTCTCGGCTCGGACTCCGGACAGCAATGCTCCGGTGACCGAGCCGGACGACCGAGATGGCAGCAAATGCCCTTTAACTCCGAGTATAGGCAGGCAGATGCCTAGACTTGCGATAGGCCGTGGCAACACGCCTAACATACCGACCTAGTACAAAGCAATGCCTGACGGTGGTTCTGGCTAGGTCGGGGAACACAGGAGGTTTTAGTGGGTCCCACCCAGAGTAATTGTAAAATCTCTGGCGTGAATCCCACACTATAAGCGTCTGTCTGCTCGGGCGCTTTTGTTTGGTCGGCAAATTCCCTCCTTAGGAAAAAAAAAAAAAAAAAAAAAAAAAAAAAAAAAAAAAAAAAAAAAAAAAAAAAGGTTAGGTTAGGTTAGGTTAGGTTAGGTTAGGTTAGGTTGAGTTCTCTCGGGGGAGCCTGTCCCCTAGAGAGCGCGTCCCCAGGTGGCGGATAGGGGAATGCTCGTCAGTGACTATGTTGCTGGAGGGTAGGAGTGAAATAAAATAGCTCCCGCGGACCAACAGGCTGGAGGGGAAGACAACGGGGTGGTCTTCTCCTCCAACAACACGGAAGAATGCTCACATCCGCAGTCGTCGTCGCTCACAAGTGTTGCACCTGCATCGGTGGTTCTCGATGGCGACCGTCGGCCTCCATGTTTGCCGGTTGAAGTCGTACCAACCGGAAACTTGTAGAGGCCGATGTTGACGCCCGTGACCATCGATCGGGAGTTCTTTTATAACTGCTGTCTGCTTCATTTGTGGGTGACCGATTGTTGATGATCCTGAGCAAGAGTGGTGCCTCCGTGCACTGCTCTCTCCCAACATAGAAGAACACTCACATCCGCAGTCGCCGTTGTTCGCGAATGTTGCACCTGCATCGGTGGATCTAGTCGGCGCCCGTCTGCCTCCATGTTCCCCGGTTGAAGGCGTTCAGACTGGAAACTTGCAGAGGCCGATGCGTGCGCGCCCGTGACCATCGATCGGGAGTTCTCTATAACTGCTGTCTGCTTCATTCGCGGGCGACCGATAGCTGATGATCCTGAGTGGATGAGTGGTGCCTCCGGGCGCCCAAATCAAGAGCACACCCCCAGCGTCTCGGCTCGGACTCCGGACAGCAATGCTCCGGTGACCGAGCCGGACGACCGAGATGGCAGCAAATGCCCTTTAACTCCGAGTATAGGCAGGCAGATGCCTAGACTTGCGATAGGCCGTGGCAACACGCCTAACATACCGACCTAGTACAAAGCAATGCCTGACGGTGGTTCTGGCTAGGTCGGGGAACACAGGAGGTTTTAGTGGGTCCCACCCAGAGTAATTGTAAAATCTCTGGCGTGAATCCCACACTATAAGCGTCTGTCTGCTCGGGCGCTTTTGTTTGGTCGGCAAATTTCCTCCTTAGGAAAAAAAAAAAAAAAAAAAAAAAAAAAAAAAAAAAAAAAAAAAAAAAAAAAAAAAAAAAAAAAAAAAAAAAAAAAAAAGGTTAGGTTGAGTTGCGTTTGTGCTGTCGAGCGGAGCGCACGGTTCGCGTCGCCTCGCTCCAAAGTATATAGAGTTTGCTTGCACACGCGAAGCGATCGCGCCCCCATCCAAGTGGAGCGCATTTCTGAGGTCTGCGCCCGCGTTCTGACGTGAAGCGCCTGTTAGGCGCCTGCGCCCCTTCAGACTTTGCTTTGTGTGTGGCCGGACTGGTGTCTGGGCGCCTGCTGTGGTTGCTGCGCCCCCTCAGGTGTTGCTAGGAGGTTTGTTCAGGGTGAAGCGCCCCTGCTAGGGCTTTGCCCCCCTGATAATTTTTCATTCCCACTTTTCCATTTCCCACTTTTCCATTTTCCACTTTTCCATTTCCCACTTTTCCATTTTCCTATTTTCCATTTTCCACTTTTCCGAATTTTCCCATTTTCCATTTTCCACTTTTCCGAATTTTCCCATTTTCCATTTTCCACTTTTCCGAATTTTCCCATTTTCCATTTTCCACTTTTCCGAATTTTCCCACTTTTCCATTTTCCATTTTCCGAATTTTCCCACTTTTCCATTTTCTTCAATTTAAAATTTTTTTCAATTTTTATTTATTTTTATTTATTTTTTTTCTTTTTTTTTTCAATTTCTTTAATTGTTTTTATTTTTTTCAACTTCTTCAATTGTTTTTTTTTTTTTTTTTTTATTTTATTTTTTTTATTTTTTTTTTTTTCTATTTAAATAATGTCTCTGTCGACCGTCTCCGACCCCTCTGTCTCTTTATGTCGTCGACCCTCATCTTCTCTGGGCGATGCCCTTGAGAAGATTAGGGTGCTAGCAAGCGGACTGGCCACCTTTTGTAATTCAAAGAAGGGAAAAAATGTGCACACCCGTATAAAGGACGACATACGGGAAATTACCCTTTTACTGGCCCAACTCGAAGCCATCGGAGGCGGTCCGATGGACCCGACCATGTCATCTAGGAGCTCTCCTCCCCGTTCTCTAATTAAAAATCTTGATATACCCGTCTCATCGCCGCTGGGTGCGGCCAATAATCCGATCGTGGCTGCGGAGCCGGACCGTTTCCAGACGGTGACGAAGAAGAGGCGGAGACGTGATCCCAGGAAGGGCTCCGAGCAATCGGCCCAGAAACTTCCTGCGCCACTCCCCACCCCCCGCCACCCTCATCCTCCTCATCGTTCAAATCGACCGTCACTTCCTCCGGCTCCGCACACCCAAAAAATGAGCTTGCCTACAATAAAGTCCAGGACCCGCAAGCGCCCATCGGGTAGCGTGGTTCTTGAACCAATGGCAGAGGGGGACGAGCCGCTCTCCTACGCGGAGGTGTTGCGGCAAATGCACACCCTGGAGAAGGAGACGCCACTGCCTCCACTCACGGTGAGGCGGAACGCCAAAGGGGAATTGGTGTTCCGCCCTACAAAGTCCGGGGCCCTAGCCATCATCCAGGAGAGAGTCAGGATGGTGGCCGGGGATAAAGCGCACATAAGGGTCACCGCACCCAAGAGAGAGGTCCTGGTTAAAGACCTAGACGAGGGCCTCTCAGAGGATGACGTCAGGGCGGCGCTCCTACCGTATGCGGGTGAAGGTGGCAGGCTTGAGGTCGTGAGCACACGCCAACAGCGCTCCGGTACGCGGAGCTTGCTGCTCCGAATACCGCACACTGCAAGGTTGCAAAGCCTGCTGAAAGAGGGCAGGCTAAAAATAGGCCTGATGTCCTGCAGGCTGCGGGAACTAAAAAGAACACCCCGCTGCTACCGTTGCCTGGGCTTCGGGCATACATCCATCCGATGTTCCGGCCCCGACCGCAGCGCCTGCTGCCTCAACTGCGGTACACGAGGCCACGTTGCGCGTGACTGTAAAAGTCACGCGCATTGTCCGACTTGTGCTGACGAGGGGTTACCGTCGCAGCACAGGGGAGGCAGCCGAGTGTGCCCCTCATACCAAAAGGAGCAAAGAAGGATCCTCCAGAAATGTCGCTGAGGATCCTTCAAATTAATCTCAACAACAGCAGGATCGCTCAGGATCTCATGTTCCTGACAGCCGCCGAGCTGAACGCGGACGCGGTGATAATTTATGAACAGTACAGAAACACCGCGTCCAACTGGTACTCGGACAGGTCGTCGCGGGCTGCCATCTTCGTGGCTTCGCGGCGGCATCGAGTTACCGGAGCGTCGGCCGGCACATCGGACGGCTGCGTGTGGGTCGAGCTGGGCGGAATCAGGCTTTACAGCTGTTACTTCTCGCCCAACTCCCCACTCGAGGAATTTGAGACGGCGCTGAGCGACCTGGTGCTGTTTGTGGAGACGAGCCGCCCTGTCATTTTGGCGGGTGACTTCAACGCCAAGGCGGTCGAGTGGGGTTCGGCTCTGACCGATCGCAGAGGGACGATGCTGTCCGACGCCGTCGCTCATCTCCGGCTGCGGGTCGCCAACAGAGGCTCGAGCTTGACCTGCCGCAGGGGTGCGGGCGGATCGGTCGTCGACGTCACGTTCGCCGATGAGACGACGATCGGCAAGATCAGAGACTGGAGGGTCATGGAGATTTTCTCGCACAGTGACCACCAATACATCGGCTTCGACGTAGCGAGTGGCATCAAAAAGCCGGCCACCTCGGTGGCCGGGTGGTCCACTCGCAAACTAGACGTCGAAGCTTTTTGCGTAACTCTCGAAGCGGATCTTGTGGGTTTCAGAAGCGAAAGAGTAAACGGTACGAATGAGCTTGTGCACGCAGAGAACGTCATCTCCTCCACCAGTGCGATAATCCGCAGGGCGTGCGACGCATCCATGCCCAGAAGAGCGGCTGGTTGTGGTCGCCGTCAGGTGTACTGGTGGAGCGAAGAGATAGCCGCGCTTCGGAGCGCGTGTCTGCGAAATAGAAGGTTTGCACAGGCACGAATGCATGATGAAAGCGCGAATGAGGCCTACCGGGACGCTCGACGAGCCCTTCGAAAGGCCATCAAGGCCTCGAAGGAGAGATGCTGGCGCGAGCTGTGCGAGACGATCGACATTGACCCATGGGGGCTCCCCTACAAACTGGTCCGTAACAAGATCAGGGGGCGAGTCCTCGACCAGTTTCTGGCCGATCCGTCGAATCTGCGGACGGTCGTCGACGGCCTGTTCCCCGCGCCTCTCGGGGTCGCTCGCCATGGAGGCGATTCGCGAGCCGGAGAGGCGGGGGCGTTCGGCGGTGTCGACACCGACTGCACGGAAGACGAGCCTGAGCCCTTCACAAGGGCCGAATTGGCGTTGGCAGCCGCCCGCCTGGGAGGGGATAAGACTCCCGGTCCAGACGGGGTACCGAACGCGGTGCTGCGCGTCGTAGCCGAGAAATACCCGGAGCTGCTCTTGGATACGTTCAATCCGTGCCTGAAACAGGGAGTGTTTGGGCGGTCGTGGAAGAGACAGAGGCTGGTTCTCATGCCGAAAGGCGGAGGATCGGTCTCCGGTCCGCCCACGTACAGACCGCTCTGCATGATCAGCGGGGTGGGCAAGCTACTGGAGCGTCTGATATTAAACAGGCTCCAGTCTTGCATCGAGCACCCGCTGACCGGATTGGCCGATAGCCAGTATGGCTTCCGCCGCGGCAGATCCACGATCGACGCCATCTCCCGGGTCGTCTCAATAATACGGACGGCTTGGGAGGGATCTGTCAAAGCGAGCCACAGTGTCGCGATGGTGGCGCTTGACGTTCGGAACGCCTTCAACTCGGCGCGATGGGATTTAATTCTCAAAGCGCTGAGCGGAGGAGTCCGGGCGCCCAGTTCCATCGTCAAGTTACTGGCGAGTTACCTGAGCGATCGACATCTTGAGTATGTCGATCAGCTCGGAGTGACTCACACCAGAGCAGTGGAGGCGGGTGTTCCACAGGGTTCGGTCCTCGGGCCAGCTCTGTGGAACATCATGTATGACGGCCTCCTCAGGGTGGATCTCCCCGCGGGGGCAGAAATAGTTGCCTTTGCGGACGACGTCGCCGTTATCGCCACGGGAAAGAGCACTTCCGAGCTGCAGTACGTCACTCAAATGACGCTGCACCGGATCTGCTCCTGGATGCGGGAGTCTGGGCTCACACTGGCCCCTCAAAAAACTGAGGCCGTACTCTTCTCGAGGAGAAGGAAGATGGAGCCTCCGGCGCTGACGGTGGAGGGACACAGGGTGACTTTCGCACCCTCGCTTCGGTATCTGGGCGTCCACCTAGACCGTAAGCTTACCTTCGCCGAACACGTCCGGAAGGCATCCGCAAAGGCGGCCGTAGTGACAGAGCAGTTGGCGGGGCTGATGCCAAACATCGGGGGGCCGAGGTATAGGCGGAGGGTGCTGCTGAATTCGGTGGTGCACTCCACTATGCTCTACGGCGCTCCGGTGTGGGCGGCGGCTCTGTCGGTGCAGAGGACCAGGCGCATAATGGCACAAGTTCAGCGCAGAAGCGCCCTTCGGGTCGCGACTGCGTACAGAACTGTGTCCGAAGATGCCGTCCTCGTCATTGCGGCAATCTCGCCTATCGACCTTCTTGCCGAGGAGAGGCGGGCCGTTTACGGCGGAACCACCAGGACTGAGGCGAGAGCCATCAGATATGAAGACTGGCAAAAGCGATGGGACGACTCGCAGAAGGGTAGGTGGACGCACAGACTCATCGGCGATCTGAGGACGTGGTGTGGCAGATCGCACGGCGAGCTGAGCTACCATCTCACCCAACTCCTGTCCGGCCACGGGTCCTTCTCTTCGTACCTTCACAGGATCGGAAAGGAGAACTCGACGGCCTGTCACCATTGCGATTCCAGTCTGGACGACGCCGAGCATACCGCATTCCATTGCCCGGCGTGGATCGAGGAACGCTGCAAGCTTTCACGAGCTCTGCGACGGGACTCGGTTACGCCGGAGGTGATGGTGAGCAGTATGCTCGAGAACATCGAGAACTGGTCGTCCTGGCTCGACTTCGCCTCCGCCGTCATGAAAATGAAGGAGGAGGCGGAGAGGGTAAGAAGACCCATAGGATAACGTCTCGGCCCGGGTTCTGGACAGCAATGTCCGGATGACCGGGCCAGACAGAGAGAGTGAAGGCAACTAGATGCCCACAAACGCGAAGTCTAGGCAGGCAGATGCCTACACCAGCGAAAGGCTGAAAAAACACGCCTAAATCACACCGACCTATTACAAAGCAATGCCTGGCGGCGGTTCTGGATAGGTCGGGGAAAACAGGAGGTTTTAGTGGGTCCCACCCAGAGTAATTTGTAAAATCTCTGGCGTGAATCTCACACTATAAGTGTCCGTCTGCTGCGGGCACTTTTGTTTGGTCGGCAAATTTCCTCCTTAGAAAAAAAAAAAAAAAAAAAAAGGTTAGGTTAGGTTAGGTTAGGTTAGGTTAGGTTAGGTTAGGTTAGGTTCTCTCGGGGGAGCCTGTCCCCTAGAGAGCGCGTCCCCAGGTGGCGGATAGGGGAATGCTCGTCAGTGACTATGTTGCTGGAGGGTAGGAGTGAAATAAAATAGCTCCCGCGGACCAACAGGCTGGAGGGGAAGACAACGGGGTGGTCTTCTCCTCCAACAACACGGAAGAATGCTCACATCCGCAGTCGTCGTCGCTCACAAGTGTTGCACCTGCATCGGTGGTTCTCGATGGCGACCGTCGGCCTCCATGTTTGCCGGTTGAAGTCGTACCAACCGGAAACTTGTAGAGGCCGATGTTGACGCCCGTGACCATCGATCGGGAGTTCTTTATAACTGCTGTCTGCTTCATTTGTGGGTGACCGATTGTTGATGATCCTGAGCAAGAGTGGTGCCTCCGTGCACTGCTCTCTCCCAACATAGAAGAACACTCACATCCGCAGTCGCCGTTGTTCGCGAATGTTGCACCTGCATCGGTGGATCTAGTCGGCGCCCGTCTGCCTCCATGTTCCCCGGTTGAAGGCGTTCAGACTGGAAACTTGCAGAGGCCGATGCGTGCGCGCCCGTGACCATCGATCGGGAGTTCTCTATAACTGCTGTCTGCTTCATTCGCGGGCGACCGATAGCTGATGATCCTGAGTGGATGAGTGGTGCCTCCGGGCGCCCAAATCAAGAGCACACCCCCAGCGTCTCGGCTCGGACTCCGGACAGCAATGCTCCGGTGACCGAGCCGGACGACCGAGATGGCAGCAAATGCCCTTTAACTCCGAGTATAGGCAGGCAGATGCCTAGACTTGCGATAGGCCGTGGCAACACGCCTAACATACCGACCTAGTACAAAGCAATGCCTGACGGTGGTTCTGGCTAGGTCGGGGAACACAGGAGGTTTTAGTGGGTCCCACCCAGAGTAATTGTAAAATCTCTGGCGTGAATCCCACACTATAAGCGTCTGTCTGCTCGGGCGCTTTTGTTTGGTCGGCAAATTTCCTCCTTATGAAAAAAAAAAAAAAAAAAAAAAAAAAGGTTAGGTTAGGTTAGGTTAGGTTAGGTTAGGTTAGGTTAGGTTAGGTTAGGTTAGGTTAGGTTAGGTTAGGTTAGGTTAGGTTCTCTCGGGGGAGCCTGTCCCCTAGAGAGCGCGTCCCCAGGTGGCGGATAGGGGAATGCTCGTCAGTGACTATGTTGCTGGAGGGTAGGAGTGAAATAAAATAGCTCCCGCGGACCAACAGGCTGGAGGGGAAGACAACGGGGTGGTCTTCTCCTCCAACAACACGGAAGAATGCTCACATCCGCAGTCGTCGTCGCTCACAAGTGTTGCACCTGCATCGGTGGTTCTCGATGGCGACCGTCGGCCTCCATGTTTGCCGGTTGAAGTCGTACCAACCGGAAACTTGTAGAGGCCGATGTTGACGCCCGTGACCATCGATCGGGAGTTCTTTTATAACTGCTGTCTGCTTCATTTGTGGGTGACCGATTGTTGATGATCCTGAGCAAGAGTGGTGCCTCCGTGCACTGCTCTCTCCCAACATAGAAGAACACTCACATCCGCAGTCGCCGTTGTTCGCGAATGTTGCACCTGCATCGGTGGATCTAGTCGGCGCCCGTCTGCCTCCATGTTCCCCGGTTGAAGGCGTTCAGACTGGAAACTTGCAGAGGCCGATGCGTGCGCGCCCGTGACCATCGATCGGGAGTTCTCTATAACTGCTGTCTGCTTCATTCGCGGGCGACCGATAGCTGATGATCCTGAGTGGATGAGTGGTGCCTCCGGGCGCCCAAATCAAGAGCACACCCCCAGCGTCTCGGCTCGGACTCCGGACAGCAATGCTCCGGTGACCGAGCCGGACGACCGAGATGGCAGCAAATGCCCTTTAACTCCGAGTATAGGCAGGCAGATGCCTAGACTTGCGATAGGCCGTGGCAACACGCCTAACACACCGACCTAGTACAAAGCAATGCCTGACGGTGGTTCTGGCTAGGTCGGGGAAGACAGAAGGTTTTAGTGGGTCCCACCCAGAGTAATTGTAAAATCTCTGGCGTGAATCCCACACTATAAGCGTCTGTCTGCTCGGGCGCATTTGTTTGGTCGGCAAATTTCCTCCTTAGGAAAAAAAAAAAAAAAAAAAAAAAAAAAAAGGTTAGGTTAGGTTAGGTTAGGTTAGGTTAGGTTAGGTTAGGTTAGGTTCTCTCGGGGGAGCCTGTCCCCTAGAGAGCGCGTCCCCAGGTGGCGGATAGGGGAATGCTCGTCAGTGACTATGTTGCTGGAGGGTAGGAGTGAAATAAAATAGCTCCCGCGGACCAACAGGCTGGAGGGGAAGACAACGGGGTGGTCTTCTCCTCCAACAACACGGAAGAATGCTCACATCCGCAGTCGTCGTCGCTCACAAGTGTTGCACCTGCATCGGTGGTTCTCGATGGCGACCGTCGGCCTCCATGTTTGCCGGTTGAAGTCGTACCAACCGGAAACTTGTAGAGGCCGATGTTGACGCCCGTGACCATCGATCGGGAGTTCTTTTATAACTGCTGTCTGCTTCATTTGTGGGTGACCGATTGTTGATGATCCTGAGCAAGAGTGGTGCCTCCGTGCACTGCTCTCTCCCAACATAGAAGAACACTCACATCCGCAGTCGCCGTTGTTCGCGAATGTTGCACCTGCATCGGTGGATCTAGTCGGCGCCCGTCTGCCTCCATGTTCCCCGGTTGAAGGCGTTCAGACTGGAAACTTGCAGAGGCCGATGCGTGCGCGCCCGTGACCATCGATCGGGAGTTCTCTATAACTGCTGTCTGCTTCATTCGCGGGCGACCGATAGCTGATGATCCTGAGTGGATGAGTGGTGCCTCCGGGCGCCCAAATCAAGAGCACACCCCCAGCGTCTCGGCTCGGACTCCGGACAGCAATGCTCCGGTGACCGAGCCGGACGACCGAGATGGCAGCAAATGCCCTTTAACTCCGAGTATAGGCAGGCAGATGCCTAGACTTGCGATAGGCCGTGGCAACACGCCTAACATACCGACCTAGTACAAAGCAATGCCTGACGGTGGTTCTGGCTAGGTCGGGGAACACAGGAGGTTTTAGTGGGTCCCACCCAGAGTAATTGTAAAATCTCTGGCGTGAATCCCACACTATAAGCGTCTGTCTGCTCGGGCGCTTTTGTTTGGTCGGCAAATTTCCTCCTTATGAAAAAAAAAAAAAAAAAAAAAAAAGGTTAGGTTAGGTTAGGTTAGGTTAGGTTAGGTTAGGTTAGGTTAGGTTAGGTTAGGTTAGGTTAGGTTAGGTTAGGTTAGGTTAGGTTAGGTTAGGTTAGGTTAGGTTAGGTTAGGTTAGGTTAGGTTAGGTTAGGTTAGGTTAGGTTAGGTTAGGTTAGGTTAGGTTAGGTTAGGTTAGGTTAGGTTAGGTTAGGTTAGGTTAGGTTAGGTTAGGTTAGGTTAGGTTAGGTTAGGTTAGGTTCTCTCGGGGGAGCCTGTCCCCTAGAGAGCGCGTCCCCAGGTGGCGGATAGGGGAATGCTCGTCAGTGACTATGTTGCTGGAGGGTAGGAGTGAAATAAAATAGCTCCCGCGGACCAACAGGCTGGAGGGGAAGACAACGGGGTGGTCTTCTCCTCCAACAACACGGAAGAATGCTCACATCCGCAGTCGTCGTCGCTCACAAGTGTTGCACCTGCATCGGTGGTTCTCGATGGCGACCGTCGGCCTCCATGTTTGCCGGTTGAAGTCGTACCAACCGGAAACTTGTAGAGGCCGATGTTGACGCCCGTGACCATCGATCGGGAGTTCTTTTATAACTGCTGTCTGCTTCATTTGTGGGTGACCGATTGTTGATGATCCTGAGCAAGAGTGGTGCCTCCGTGCACTGCTCTCTCCCAACATAGAAGAACACTCACATCCGCAGTCGCCGTTGTTCGCGAATGTTGCACCTGCATCGATGGATCTAGTCGGCGCCCGTCTGCCTCCATGTTCCCCGGTTGAAGGCGTTCAGACTGGAAACTTGCAGAGGCCGATGCGTGCGCGCCCGTGACCATCGATCGGGAGTTCTCTATAACTGCTGTCTGCTTCATTCGCGGGCGACCGATAGCTGATGATCCTGAGTGGATGAGTGGTGCCTCCGGGCGCCCAAATCAAGAGCACACCCCCAGCGTCTCGGCTCGGACTCCGGACAGCAATGCTCCGGTGACCGAGCCGGACGACCGAGATGGCAGCAAATGCCCTTTAACTCCGAGTATAGGCAGGCAGATGCCTAGACTTGCGATAGGCCGTGGCAACACGCCTAACATACCGACCTAGTACAAAGCAATGCCTGACGGTGGTTCTGGCTAGGTCGGGGAACACAGGAGGTTTTAGTGGGTCCCACCCAGAGTAATTGTAAAATCTCTGGCGTGAATCCCACACTATAAGCGTCTGTCTGCTCGGGCGCTTTTGTTTGGTCGGCAAATTCCCTCCTTAGGAAAAAAAAAAAAAAAAAAAAAAAAAAAAAAAAAAAAAAAGGTTAGGTTAGGTTAGGTTAGGTTCTCTCGGGGGCTCTCGGGGGAGCCTGTCCCCTAGAGAGCGCGTCCCCAGGTGGCGGATAGGGGAATGCTCGTCAGCGACTCTGTTGCTGGAGGGTAGGAGTGAAATAAAATAGCTCCCGCGGACCAACAGGCTGGAGGGGAAGACAACGGGGTGGTCTTCTCCTCCAACAACACGGAAGAATGCTCACATCCGCAGTCGTCGTCGCTCACAAATGTTGCACCTGCATCGGTGGTTTTCGATGGCGACCGTCGGCCTCCATGTTCCCCGGTTGAAGTCGTACCAACCGGAAACTTGTAGAGGCCGATGTTGACGCCCGTGACCATCGATCGGGAGTTCTTCATAACTGCTGTCTGCTTCATTTGTGGGTGACCGATTGTTGATGATCCTGAGCAAGAATGGAGCCTCCGAGCACTGCTCCCTCCCAACAAAGAAGAACACTCACATCCGCAGTCGCCGTTGCTCGCGAATGTTGCACCTGCATCGGTGGATCTAGTCGGCGCCCGTCGGCCTCCATGTTCCCCGGTTGAAGGCGTACAGACTGGAAACTTGCAGACGCCGATGCGTGCGCGCCCGTGACCATCGATCGGGAGTTCTCTACAACTGCTATCTGCTTCATTCGTGGGCGACCGATTGCTGATGATCCTGAGTGGATGAGTGGTGCCTCCGGACGCTTAACCAGGAGCACACCCCCAGCGTCTCGGCCCGGACTTCGAACAGCAATGCTTCGGTGATCGGGTCAGACGACCGAGAGATGGCAGAGAATGCCCACCAATTCGGAGTATAGGCAGGCAGATGCCTAAACTTGCGAGAGGCCGTGGCAACACGCCTAACATACCGACCTAGTACAAAGCAATGCCTGACGGTGGTTCTGGCTAGGTCGGGGAAGACAGGAGGTTTTAGTGGGTCCCACCCAGAGTAATTGTAAAATCTCTGGCGTGAATCCCACACTATAAGCGTCTGTCTGCTCGGGCGCTTTTGTTTGGTCGGCAAATTTCCTCCTTATGAAAAAAAAAAAAAAAAAAAGAAAAAAAAAAAAAAAAAAAAAAAAAAAAAAAAGGTTCTCTCGGGGGAGCCTGTCCCCTAGAGAGCGCGTCCCCAGGTGGCGGATAGGGGAATGCTCGTCAGTGACTATGTTGCTGGAGGGTAGGAGTGAAATAAAATAGCTCCCGCGGACCAACAGGCTGGAGGGGAAGACAACGGGGTGGTCTTCTCCTCCAACAACACGGAAGAATGCTCACATCCGCAGTCGTCGTCGCTCACAAGTGTTGCACCTGCATCGGTGGTTCTCGATGGCGACCGTCGGCCTCCATGTTTGCCGGTTGAAGTCGTACCAACCGGAAACTTGTAGAGGCCGATGTTGACGCCCGTGACCATCGATCGGGAGTTCTTCATAACTGCTGTCTGCTTCATTTGTGGGTGACCGATTGTTGATGATCCTGAGCAAGAATGGAGCCTCCGAGCACTGCTCCCTCCCAACAAAGAAGAACACTCACATCCGCAGTCGCCGTTGCTCGCGAATGTTGCACCTGCATCGGTGGATCTAGTCGGCGCCCGTCGGCCTCCATGTTCCCCGGTTGAAGGCGTACAGACTGGAAACTTGCAGACGCCGATGCGTGCGCGCCCGTGACCATCGATCGGGAGTTCTCTACAACTGCTATCTGCTTCATTCGTGGGCGACCGATTGCTGATGATCCTGAGTGGATGAGTGGTGCCTCCGGACGCTTAACCAGGAGCACACCCCCAGCGTCTCGGCCCGGACTTCGAACAGCAATGCTTCGGTGATCGGGTCAGACGACCGAGAGATGGCAGAGAATGCCCACCAATTCGGAGTATAGGCAGGCAGATGCCTAAACTTGCGAGAGGCCGTGGCAACACGCCTAACATACCGACCTAGTACAAAGCAATGCCTGACGGTGGTTCTGGCTAGGTCGGGGAAGACAGGAGGTTTTAGTGGGTCCCACCCAGAGTAATTGTAAAATCTCTGGCGTGAATCCCACACTATAAGCGTCTGTCTGCTCGGGCGCTTTTGTTTGGTCGGCAAATTTCCTCCTTATGAAAAAAAAAAAAAAAAAAAAAAAAAAAAAAAAAAAAAAAAAAAAAAAAAAAGGTTAGGTTAGGTTAGGTTAGGTTAGGTTAGGTTAGGTTAGGTTAGGTTAGGTTAGGTTAGGTTAGGTTAGGTTAGGTTAGGTTAGGTTAGGTTAGGTTAGGTTCTCTCGGGGGAGCCTGTCCCCTAGAGAGCGCGTCCCCAGGTGGCGGATAGGGGAATGCTCGTCAGCGACTCTGTTGCTGGAGGGTAGGAGTGAAATAAAATAGCTCCCGCGGACCAACAGGCTGGAGGGGAAGACAACGGGGTGGTCTTCTCCTCCAACAACACGGAAGAATGCTCACATCCGCAGTCGTCGTCGCTCACAAATGTTGCACCTGCATCGGTGGTTTTCGATGGCGACCGTCGGCCTCCATGTTCCCCGGTTGAAGTCGTACCAACCGGAAACTTGTAGAGGCCGATGTTGACGCCCGTGACCATCGATCGGGAGTTCTTCATAACTGCTGTCTGCTTCATTTGTGGGTGATCGATTGTTGATGATCCTGAGCAAGAATGGAGCCTCCGAGCACTGCTCCCTCCCAACAAAGAAGAACACTCACATCCGCAGTCGCCGTTGCTCGCGAATGTTGCACCTGCATCGGTGGATCTAGTCGGCGCCCGTCGGCCTCCATGTTCCCCGGTTGAAGGCGTACAGACTGGAAACTTGCAGACGCCGATGCGTGCGCGCCCGTGACCATCGATCGGGAGTTCTCTACAACTGCTATCTGCTTCATTCGTGGGCGACCGATTGCTGATGATCCTGAGTGGATGAGTGGTGCCTCCGGACGCTTAACCAGGAGCACACCCCCAGCGTCTCGGCCCGGACTTCGAACAGCAATGCTTCGGTGATCGGGTCAGACGACCGAGAGATGGCAGAGAATGCCCACCAATTCGGAGTATAGGCAGGCAGATGCCTAAACTTGCGAGAGGCCGTGGCAACACGCCTAACATACCGACCTAGTACAAAGCAATGCCTGACGGTGGTTCTGGCTAGGTCGGGGAAGACAGGAGGTTTTAGTGGGTCCCACCCAGAGTAATTGTAAAATCTCTGGCGTGAATCCCACACTATAAGCGTCTGTCTGCTCGGGCGCTTTTGTTTGGTCGGCAAATTTCCTCCTTATGAAAAAAAAAAAAAAAAAAAAAAAAAAAAAAAAAAAAAAAAAAAAAAAAAGGTTAGGTTAGGTTAGGTTAGGTTAGGTTAGGTTAGGTTAGGTTAGGTTAGGTTAGGTTAGGTTAGGTTAGGTTAGGTTAGGTTAGGTTAGGTTAGGTTAGGTTAGGTTAGGTTAGGTTAGGTTAGGTTAGGTTAGGTTAGGTTAGGTTAGGTTAGGTTCTCTCGGGGGAGCCTGTCCCCTAGAGAGCGCGTCCCCAGGTGGCGGATAGGGGAATGCTCGTCAGTGACTATGTTGCTGGAGGGTAGGAGTGAAATAAAATAGCTCCCGCGGACCAACAGGCTGGAGGGGAAGACAACGGGGTGGTCTTCTCCTCCAACAACACGGAAGAATGCTCACATCCGCAGTCGTCGTCGCTCACAAGTGTTGCACCTGCATCGGTGGTTCTCGATGGCGACCGTCGGCCTCCATGTTTGCCGGTTGAAGTCGTACCAACCGGAAACTTGTAGAGGCCGATGTTGACGCCCGTGACCATCGATCGGGAGTTCTTTTATAACTGCTGTCTGCTTCATTTGTGGGTGACCGATTGTTGATGATCCTGAGCAAGAGTGGTGCCTCCGTGCACTGCTCTCTCCCAACATAGAAGAACACTCACATCCGCAGTCGCCGTTGTTCGCGAATGTTGCACCTGCATCGGTGGATCTAGTCGGCGCCCGTCTGCCTCCATGTTCCCCGGTTGAAGGCGTTCAGACTGGAAACTTGCAGAGGCCGATGCGTGCGCGCCCGTGACCATCGATCGGGAGTTCTCTATAACTGCTGTCTGCTTCATTCGCGGGCGACCGATAGCTGATGATCCTGAGTGGATGAGTGGTGCCTCCGGGCGCCCAAATCAAGAGCACACCCCCAGCGTCTCGGCTCGGACTCCGGACAGCAATGCTCCGGTGACCGAGCCGGACGACCGAGATGGCAGCAAATGCCCTTTAACTCCGAGTATAGGCAGGCAGATGCCTAGACTTGCGATAGGCCGTGGCAACACGCCTAACACACCGACCTAGTACAAAGCAATGCCTGACGGTGGTTCTGGCTAGGTCGGGGAACACAGGAGGTTTTAGTGGGTCCCACCCAGAGTAATTGTAAAATCTCTGGCGTGAATCCCACACTATAAGCGTCTGTCTGCTCGGGCGCTTTTGTTTGGTCGGCAAATTTCCTCCTTATGAAAAAAAAAAAAAAAAAAAGAAAAAAAAAAAAAAAAAAAAAAAAAAAAAAAAGGTTCTCTCGGGGGAGCCTGTCCCCTAGAGAGCGCGTCCCCAGGTGGCGGATAGGGGAATGCTCGTCAGTGACTATGTTGCTGGAGGGTAGGAGTGAAATAAAATAGCTCCCGCGGACCAACAGGCTGGAGGGGAAGACAATGGGGTGGTCTTCTCCTCCAACAACACGGAAGAATGCTCACATCCGCAGTCGTCGTCGCTCACAAGTGTTGCACCTGCATCGGTGGTTCTCGATGGCGACCGTCGGCCTCCATGTTTGCCGGTTGAAGTCGTACCAACCGGAAACTTGTAGAGGCCGATGTTGACGCCCGTGACCATCGATCGGGAGTTCTTCATAACTGCTGTCTGCTTCATTTGTGGGTGACCGATTGTTGATGATCCTGAGCAAGAATGGAGCCTCCGAGCACTGCTCCCTCCCAACAAAGAAGAACACTCACATCCGCAGTCGCCGTTGCTCGCGAATGTTGCACCTGCATCGGTGGATCTAGTCGGCGCCCGTCGGCCTCCATGTTCCCCGGTTGAAGGCGTACAGACTGGAAACTTGCAGACGCCGATGCGTGCGCGCCCGTGACCATCGATCGGGAGTTCTCTACAACTGCTATCTGCTTCATTCGTGGGCGACCGATTGCTGATGATCCTGAGTGGATGAGTGGTGCCTCCGGACGCTTAACCAGGAGCACACCCCCAGCGTCTCGGCCCGGACTTCGAACAGCAATGCTTCGGTGATCGGGTCAGACGACCGAGAGATGGCAGAGAATGCCCACCAATTCGGAGTATAGGCAGGCAGATGCCTAAACTTGCGAGAGGCCGTGGCAACACGCCTAACATACCGACCTAGTACAAAGCAATGCCTGACGGTGGTTCTGGCTAGGTCGGGGAAGACAGGAGGTTTTAGTGGGTCCCACCCAGAGTAATTGTAAAATCTCTGGCGTGAATCCCACACTATAAGCGTCTGTCTGCTCGGGCGCTTTTGTTTGGTCGGCAAATTTCCTCCTTATGAAAAAAAAAAAAAAAAAAAAAAAAAAAAAAAAAAAAAAAAAAAAAAAAAAAAGGTTAGGTTAGGTTAGGTTAGGTTAGGTTAGGTTAGGTTAGGTTAGCTTGTGCACGCAGAGAACGTCATCTCCTCCACCAGTGCGATAATCCGCAGGGCGTGCGACGCATCCATGCCCAGAAGAGCGGCTGGTTGTGGTCGCCGTCAGGTGTACTGGTGGAGCGAAGAGATAGCCGCGCTTCGGAGCGCGTGTCTGCGAAGTAGAAGGTTTGCACAGGCACGAATGCATGATGAAAGCGCGAATGAGGCCTACCGGGACGCTCGACGAGCCCTTCGAAAGGCCATCAAGGCCTCGAAGGAGAGATGCTGGCGCGAGCTGTGCGAGACGATCGACATTGACCCATGGGGACTCCCCTACAAACTGGTCCGTAACAAGATCAGGGGGCGAGTCCTCGACCAGTTTCTGGCCGATCCGTCGAATCTGCGGACGGTCGTCGACGGCCTGTTCCCCGCGCCTCTCGGGGTCGCTCGCCATGGAGGCGATTCGCGAGCCGGAGAGGCGGGGGCGTTCGGCGGTGTCGACACCGACTGCACGGAAGACGAGCCTGAGCCCTTCACAAGGGCCGAATTGGCGTTGGCAGCCGCCCGCCTGGGAGGGGATAAGACTCCCGGTCCAGACGGGGTACCGAACGCGGTGCTGCGCGTCGTAGCCGAGAAATACCCGGAGCTGCTCTTGGATACGTTCAATCCGTGCCTGAAACAGGGAGTGTTTGGGCGGTCGTGGAAGAGACAGAGGCTGGTTCTCATGCCGAAAGGCGGAGGATCGGTCTCCGGTCCGCCCACGTACAGACCGCTCTGCATGATCAGCGGGGTGGGCAAGCTACTGGAGCGTCTGATATTAAACAGGCTCCAGTCTTGCATCGAGCACCCGCTGACCGGATTGGCCGATAGCCAGTATGGCTTCCGCCGCGGCAGATCCACGATCGACGCGATCTCCCGGGTCGTCTCAATAATACGGACGGCTTGGGAGGGATCTGTCAAAGCGAGCCACAGTGTCGCGATGGTGGCGCTTGACGTTCGGAACGCCTTCAACTCGGCGCGATGGGATTTAATTCTCAAAGCGCTGAGCGGAGGAGTCCGGGCGCCCAGCTCCATCGTCAAGTTACTGGCGAGTTACCTGAGCGATCGACATCTTGAGTATGTCGATCAGCTCGGAGTAACTCACACCAGAGCAGTGGAGGCGGGTGTTCCACAGGGTTCGGTCCTCGGGCCAGCTCTGTGGAACATCATGTATGACGGCCTCCTCAGGGTGGATCTCCCCGCGGGGGCAGAAATAGTTGCCTTTGCGGACGACGTCGCCGTTATCGCCACGGGAAAGAGCACTTCCGAGCTGCAGTACGTCACTCAAATGACGCTGCACCGGATCTGCTCCTGGATGCGGGAGTCTGGGCTCACACTGGCCCCTCAAAAAACTGAGGCCGTACTCTTCTCGAGGAGAAGGAAGATGGAGCCTCCGGCGCTGACGGTGGAGGGACACAGGGTGACTTTCGCACCCTCGCTTCGGTATCTGGGCGTCCACCTAGACCGTAAGCTTACCTTCGCCGAACACGTCCGGAAGGCATCCGCAAAGGCGGCCGTAGTGACAGAGCAGTTGGCGGGGCTGATGCCAAACATCGGGGGGCCGAGGTATAGGCGGAGGGTGCTGCTGAATTCGGTGGTGCACTCCACTATGCTCTACGGCGCTCCGGTGTGGGCGGCGGCTCTGTCGGTGCAGAGGACCAGGCGCATAATGGCACAAGTTCAGCGGAGGAGCGCCCTTCGGGTCGCGACTGCGTACAGAACTGTGTCCGAAGATGCCGTCCTCGTCATTGCGGCAATCTCGCCTATCGACCTTCTCGCCGAGGAGAGGCGGGCCGTTTACGGCGGAACCACCAGATCTGAGGCGAGAGCCATTAGATATGAAGACTGGCAAAAGCGATGGGACGACTCGCAGAAGGGCAGGTGGACGCACAGACTCATCGGCGATCTGAGGACGTGGTGTGGCAGATCGCACGGCGAGCTGAGCTACCATCTCACCCAACTCCTGTCCGGCCACGGGTCCTTCTCTTCGTACCTTCACAGGATCGGAAAGGAGAACTCGACGGCCTGTCACCATTGCGATTCCAGTCTGGACGACGCCGAGCATACCGCATTCCATTGCCCGGCGTGGATCGAGGAACGCTGCAAGCTTTCACGAGCTCTGCGACGGGACTCGGTTACGCCGGAGGTGATGGTGAGCAGTATGCTCGAGAACATCGAGAACTGGTCGTCCTGGCTCGACTTCGCCTCCTCCGTCATGAAAATGAAGGAGGAGGCGGAGAGGGTAAGAAGACCCATAGGATAACGTCTCGGCCCGGGTTCTGGACAGCAATGTCCGGATGACCGGGCCAGACAGAGAGAGTGAAGGCAACTAGATGCCCACAAACGCGAAGTCTAGGCAGGCAGATGCCTACACCAGCGAAAGGCTGAAAAAACACGCCTAAATCACACCGACCTATTACAAAGCAATGCCTGGCGGCGGTTCTGGATAGGTCGGGGAAAACAGGAGGTTTTAGTGGGTCCCACCCAGAGTAATTTGTAAAATCTCTGGCGTGAATCTCACACTATAAGTGTCCGTCTGCTGCGGGCACTTTTGTTTGGTCGGCAAATTTCCTCCTTAGAAAAAAAAAAAAGAAAAAAAAAAAAAAAAAAAAAAAAAAAAAAAAGGTTAGGTTAGGTTAGGTTAGGTTAGGTTAGGTTAGGTTAGGTTAGGTTAGGTTAGGTTAGGTTAGGTTAGGTTAGGTTAGGTTAGGTTCTCTCGGGGGAGCCTGTCCCCTAGAGAGCGCGTCCCCAGGTGGCGGATAGGGGAATGCTCGTCAGCGACTCTGTTGCTGGAGGGTAGGAGTGAAATAAAATAGCTCCCGCGGACCAACAGGCTGGAGGGGAAGACAACGGGGTGGTCTTCTCCTCCAACAACACGGAAGAATGCTCACATCCGCAGTCGTCGTCGCTCACAAATGTTGCACCTGCATCGGTGGTTTTCGATGGCGACCGTCGGCCTCCATGTTCCCCGGTTGAAGTCGTACCAACCGGAAACTTGTAGAGGCCGATGTTGACGCCCGTGACCATCGATCGGGAGTTCTTCATAACTGCTGTCTGCTTCATTTGTGGGTGATCGATTGTTGATGATCCTGAGCAAGAATGGAGCCTCCGAGCACTGCTCCCTCCCAACAAAGAAGAACACTCACATCCGCAGTCGCCGTTGCTCGCGAATGTTGCACCTGCATCGGTGGATCTAGTCGGCGCCCGTCGGCCTCCATGTTCCCCGGTTGAAGGCGTACAGACTGGAAACTTGCAGACGCCGATGCGTGCGCGCCCGTGACCATCGATCGGGAGTTCTCTACAACTGCTATCTGCTTCATTCGTGGGCGACCGATTGCTGATGATCCTGAGTGGATGAGTGGTGCCTCCGGACGCTTAACCAGGAGCACACCCCCAGCGTCTCGGCCCGGACTTCGAACAGCAATGCTTCGGTGATCGGGTCAGACGACCGAGAGATGGCAGAGAATGCCCACCAATTCGGAGTATAGGCAGGCAGATGCCTAAACTTGCGAGAGGCCGTGGCAACACGCCTAACATACCGACCTAGTACAAAGCAATGCCTGACGGTGGTTCTGGCTAGGTCGGGGAAGACAGGAGGTTTTAGTGGGTCCCACCCAGAGTAATTGTAAAATCTCTGGCGTGAATCCCACACTATAAGCGTCTGTCTGCTCGGGCGCTTTTGTTTGGTCGGCAAATTTCCTCCTTATGAAAAAAAAAAAAAAAAAAAAAAAAAAAAAAAAAAAAAAAAAAAAAAAAAGGTTAGGTTAGGTTAGGTTAGGTTAGGTTAGGTTAGGTTAGGTTAGGTTAGGTTAGGTTAGGTTAGGTTAGGTTAGGTTAGGTTAGGTTAGGTTAGGTTAGGTTAGGTTAGGTTAGGTTAGGTTAGGTTAGGTTAGGTTAGGTTAGGTTAGGTTAGGTTCTCTCGGGGGAGCCTGTCCCCTAGAGAGCGCGTCCCCAGGTGGCGGATAGGGGAATGCTCGTCAGTGACTATGTTGCTGGAGGGTAGGAGTGAAATAAAATAGCTCCCGCGGACCAACAGGCTGGAGGGGAAGACAACGGGGTGGTCTTCTCCTCCAACAACACGGAAGAATGCTCACATCCGCAGTCGTCGTCGCTCACAAGTGTTGCACCTGCATCGGTGGTTCTCGATGGCGACCGTCGGCCTCCATGTTTGCCGGTTGAAGTCGTACCAACCGGAAACTTGTAGAGGCCGATGTTGACGCCCGTGACCATCGATCGGGAGTTCTTTTATAACTGCTGTCTGCTTCATTTGTGGGTGACCGATTGTTGATGATCCTGAGCAAGAGTGGTGCCTCCGTGCACTGCTCTCTCCCAACATAGAAGAACACTCACATCCGCAGTCGCCGTTGTTCGCGAATGTTGCACCTGCATCGGTGGATCTAGTCGGCGCCCGTCTGCCTCCATGTTCCCCGGTTGAAGGCGTTCAGACTGGAAACTTGCAGAGGCCGATGCGTGCGCGCCCGTGACCATCGATCGGGAGTTCTCTATAACTGCTGTCTGCTTCATTCGCGGGCGACCGATAGCTGATGATCCTGAGTGGATGAGTGGTGCCTCCGGGCGCCCAAATCAAGAGCACACCCCCAGCGTCTCGGCTCGGACTCCGGACAGCAATGCTCCGGTGACCGAGCCGGACGACCGAGATGGCAGCAAATGCCCTTTAACTCCGAGTATAGGCAGGCAGATGCCTAGACTTGCGATAGGCCGTGGCAACACGCCTAACACACCGACCTAGTACAAAGCAATGCCTGACGGTGGTTCTGGCTAGGTCGGGGAACACAGGAGGTTTTAGTGGGTCCCACCCAGAGTAATTGTAAAATCTCTGGCGTGAATCCCACACTATAAGCGTCTGTCTGCTCGGGCGCTTTTGTTTGGTCGGCAAATTTCCTCCTTAGGAAAAAAAAAAAAAAAAAAAAAAAAAAAAAAAAAAAAAAAAAAAAAGGTTAGGTTAGGTTAGGTTAGGTTAGGTTAGGTTAGGTTAGGTTAGGTTAGGTTAGGTTAGGTTCTCTCGGGGGAGCCTGTCCCCTAGAGAGCGCGTCCCCAGGTGGCGGATAGGGGAATGCTCGCCAGTGACTATGTTGCTGGAGGGTAGGAGTGAAATAAAATAGCTCCCGCGGACCAACAGGCTGGAGGGGAAGACAACGGGGTGGTCTTCTCCTCCAACAACACGGAAGAATGCTCACATCCGCAGTCGTCGTCGCTCACAAATGTTGCACCTGCATCGGTGGTTTTCGATGGCGACCGTCGGCCTCCATGTTCCCCGGTTGAAGTCGTACCAACCGGAAACTTGTAGAGGCCGATGTTGACGCCCGTGACCATCGATCGGGAGTTCTTCATAACTGCTGTCTGCTTCATTTGTGGGTGACCGATTGTTGATGATCCTGAGCAAGAATGGAGCCTCCGAGCACTGCTCCCTCCCAACAAAGAAGAACACTCACATCCGCAGTCGCCGTTGTTCGCGAATGTTGCACCTGCATCGGTGGATCTAGTCGGCGCCCGTCGGCCTCCATGTTCCCCGGTTGAAGGCGTACAGACTGGAAACTTGCAGACGCCGATGCGTGCGCGCCCGTGACCATCGATCGGGAGTTCTCTACAACTGCTGTCTGCTTCATTCGTGGGCGACCGATTGCTGATGATCCTGAGTGGATGAGTGGTGCCTCCGGACGCTTAACCAGGAGCACACCCCCAGCGTCTCGGCCCGGACTTCGAACAGCAATGCTTCGGTGATCGGGTCAGACGACCGAGAGATGGCAGAGAATGCCCACCAATTCGGAGTATAGGCAGGCAGATGCCTAAACTTGCGAGAGGCCGTGGCAACACGCCTAACATACCGACCTAGTACAAAGCAATGCCTGACGGTGGTTCTGGCTAGGTCGGGGAAGACAGGAGGTTTTAGTGGGTCCCACCCAGAGTAATTGTAAAATCTCTGGCGTGAATCCCACACTATAAGCGTCTGTCTGCTCGGGCGCTTTTGTTTGGTCGGCAAATTTCCTCCTTATGAAAAAAAAAAAAAAAAAAAAAGGTTAGGTTAGGTTAGGTTAGGTTAGGTTAGGTTAGGTTAGGTTAGGTTAGGTTAGGTTCTCTCGGGGGAGCCTGTCCCCTAGAGAGCGCGTCCCCAGGTGGCGGATAGGGGAATGCTCGTCAGTGACTATGTTGCTGGAGGGTAGGAGTGAAATAAAATAGCTCCCGCGGACCAACAGGCTGGAGGGGAAGACAACGGGGTGGTCTTCTCCTCCAACAACACGGAAGAATGCTCACATCCGCAGTCGTCGTCGCTCACAAGTGTTGCACCTGCATCGGTGGTTCTCGATGGCGACCGTCGGCCTCCATGTTTGCCGGTTGAAGTCGTACCAACCGGAAACTTGTAGAGGCCGATGTTGACGCCCGTGACCATCGATCGGGAGTTCTTTTATAACTGCTGTCTGCTTCATTTGTGGGTGACCGATTGTTGATGATCCTGAGCAAGAGTGGTGCCTCCGTGCACTGCTCTCTCCCAACATAGAAGAACACTCACATCCGCAGTCGCCGTTGTTCGCGAATGTTGCACCTGCATCGGTGGATCTAGTCGGCGCCCGTCTGCCTCCATGTTCCCCGGTTGAAGGCGTTCAGACTGGAAACTTGCAGAGGCCGATGCGTGCGCGCCCGTGACCATCGATCGGGAGTTCTCTATAACTGCTGTCTGCTTCATTCGCGGGCGACCGATAGCTGATGATCCTGAGTGGATGAGTGGTGCCTCCGGGCCCAAATCAAGAGCACACCCCCAGCGTCTCGGCTCGGACTCCGGACAGCAATGCTCCGGTGACCGAGCCGGACGACCGAGATGGCAGCAAATGCCCTTTAACTCCGAGTATAGGCAGGCAGATGCCTAGACTTGCGATAGGCCGTGGCAACACGCCTAACATACCGACCTAGTACAAAGCAATGCCTGACGGTGGTTCTGGCTAGGTCGGGGAACACAGGAGGTTTTAGTGGGTCCCACCCAGAGTAATTGTAAAATCTCTGGCGTGAATCCCACACTATAAGCGTCTGTCTGCTCGGGCGCTTTTGTTTGGTCGGCAAATTCCCTCCTTAGAAAAAAAAAAAAAAAAAAAAAAAAAAAAAAAAAAAAAAAAAAGGTTAGGTTAGGTTGAGCTGTGCGAGACGATCGACATCGACCCATGGGGACTCCCCTACAAACTGGTCCGTAACAAGATCAGGGGGCGAGTCCTCGACCAGTTTCTGGCCGATCCGTCGAATCTGCGGACGGTCGTCGACGGCCTGTTCCCCGCGCCTCTCGGGGTCGCTCGCCATGGAGGCGATTCGCGGGCCGGAGAGACGGGGGCGTTCGGCGGTGTCGACACCGACTGCACGGAAGAGGAGCCCGAGCCTTTCACAAGGGCCGAATTGGCGTTGGCAGCGGCCCGCCTGGGAGGAGATAAGGCTCCCGGTCCTGACGGAGTACCGAACGCGGTGCTGCGCGTCGTAGCCGAGAAATACCCGGAGCTGCTCTTGGATACGTTCAATCCGTGCCTGAAACAGGGAGTGTTTGGGCGGTCGTGGAAGAGACAGAGGCTGGTTCTCATGCCGAAAGGCGGAGGATCGGTCTCCGGTCCGCCCACGTACAGACCGCTCTGCATGATCAGCGGGGTGGGCAAGCTACTGGAGCGTTTGATATTAAACAGGCTCCAGTCTTGCATCGAGCACCCGCTGACCGGATTGGCCGATAGCCAGTATGGCTTCCGCCGCGGCAGATCCACGATCGACGCCATCTCCCGGGTCGTCTCAAAAATACGGACGGCTTGGGAGGGATCTGTCAAAGCGAGCCACAGTGTCGTGATGGTGGCGCTTGACGTCCGGAACGCCTTCAACTCGGCGCGATGGGATCTAATTCTCAAAGCGCTGAGCGGAGGAGTCCGGGCGCCCAGCTCCATCGTCAAGTTACTGGCGAGTTACCTGAGCGATCGACATCTTGAGTATGTCGATCAGCTCGGAGTGACTCACACCAGAGCAGTGGAGGCGGGTGTTCCGCAGGGTTCGGTCCTCGGGCCAGCTCTGTGGAACATCATGTATGACGGCCTCCTCAGGGTGGATCTCCCCGCGGGGGCAGAAATAGTTGCCTTCGCGGACGACGTCGCCGTTATCGCCACGGGAAAGAGCACCTCCGAGCTGCAGTTCGTCACTCAAATGACGCTGCACCGGATCTGCTCCTGGATGCGGGAGTCGGGACTCAGACTGGCCCCTCACAAGACCGAGGCCGTTCTCTTCTCGAGGAGAAGGAAGATGGAGTCTCCGGCGCTGACGGTGGAGGGACACGGGGTGACTTTTGCACCCTCGCTTCGGTATCTAGGCGTCCACCTAGACCGTAAGCTTACCTTCGCCGAACACGTCCGGAAGGCATCCGCAAAGGCGGCCGTAGTGACAGAGCAGTTGGCGGGGCTGATGCCAAACATCGGGGGGCCGAGGTATAGGCGGAGGGTGCTGCTGAATTCGGTGGTGCACTCCACTATGCTCTACGGCGCTCCGGTGTGGGCGGCGGCTCTGTCGGTGCAGAGGACCAGGCGCATAATGGCACAAGTTCAGCGCAGAAGCGCCCTTCGGGTCGCGACTGCGTACAGAACTGTGTCCGAAGATGCCGTCCTCGTCATTGCGGCAATCTCGCCTATCGACCTTCTAGCCGAGGAGAGGCGGGCCGTTTACGGCGGAGCCACCAGATCTGACGCGAGAGCCGTCAGATATGAAGACTGGCAAAAGCGATGGGACGACTCGGAGAAGGGCAGATGGACGCACAGACTCATCGGCGACCTGAGGACGTGGTGTGGCAGATCGCACGGCGAGCTGAGCTACCATCTCACCCAACTCCTGTCCGGCCACGGGTCCTTCTCTTCGTACCTTCACAGGATCGGAAAGGAGAACTCGACGGCCTGTCACCATTGCGATTCCAGTCTGGACGACGCCGAGCATACCGCATTCCATTGCCCGGCGTGGATCGAGGAACGCTGCAAGCTCTCACGAGCTCTGCGACGGCCCTCGGTTACGCCGGAGGTGATGGTGAGCAGTATGCTCGAGAGCACGGAGAACTGGTCGTCCTGGCTCGACTTCGCCTCCGCCGTCATGAAAATGAAGGAGGAGGCGGAGAGGCTAAGAAGGCCAAGAGAATAACGTCTCGGCCCGGGTTCTGGACAGCAATGTCCGGATGACCGGGCCAGACAGAGAGAGTGAAGGCAACTAGATGCCCACAAACGCGAAGTATAGGCAGGCAGATGCCTACACCAGCGAAAGGCTGAAAAAACACGCCTAAACCACACCGACCTATTACAAAGCAATGCCTGGCGGCGGTTCTGGATAGGTCGGGAAAAACAGGAGGTTTTAGTGAGTCCCACCCAGAGTAATTTGTAAAATCTCTGGCGTGAATCTCACACTATAAGTGTCCGTCTGCTGCGGGCACTTTTGTTTGGTCGGCAAATTTCCTCCTTAGAAAAAAAAAAAAAAAAAAAAAAAAAAAAAAAAAAAAAAAAAAAAAAAAGGTTAGGTTAGGTTAGGTTAGGTTAGGTTAGGTTAGGTTACGCGAAGTATAGGCAGGCAGATGCCTACACCAGCGAAAGGCTGAAAAAACACGCCTAAACCACACCGACCTATTACAAAGCAATGCCTGGCGGCGGTTCTGGATAGGTCGGGAAAAACAGGAGGTTTTAGTGAGTCCCACCCAGAGTAATTTGTAAAATCTCTGGCGTGAATCTCACACTATAAGTGTCCGTCTGCTGCGGGCACTTTTGTTTGGTCGGCAAATTTCCTCCTTAGAAAAAAAAAAAAAAAAAAAAAAAAAAAGGTTAGGTTAGGTTAGGTTAGGTTAGGTTAGGTTAGGTTAGGTTAGGTTAGGTTAGGTTAGGTTAGGTTAGGTTAGGTTAGGTTAGGTTAGGTTAGGTTAGGTTAGGTTAGGTTAGGTTAGGTTAGGTTAGGTTCTCTCGGGGGAGCCTGTCCCCTAGAGAGCGCGTCCCCAGGTGGCGGATAGGGGAATGCTCGTCAGTGACTATGTTGCTGGAGGGTAGGAGTGAAATAAAATAGCTCCCGCGGACCAACAGGCTGGAGGGGAAGACAACGGGGTGGTCTTCTCCTCCAACAACACGGAAGAATGCTCACATCCGCAGTCGTCGTCGCTCACAAGTGTTGCACCTGCATCGGTGGTTCTCGATGGCGACCGTCGGCCTCCATGTTTGCCGGTTGAAGTCGTACCAACCGGAAACTTGTAGAGGCCGATGTTGACGCCCGTGACCATCGATCGGGAGTTCTTTTATAACTGCTGTCTGCTTCATTTGTGGGTGACCGATTGTTGATGATCCTGAGCAAGAGTGGTGCCTCCGTGCACTGCTCTCTCCCAACATAGAAGAACACTCACATCCGCAGTCGCCGTTGTTCGCGAATGTTGCACCTGCATCGGTGGATCTAGTCGGCGCCCGTCTGCCTCCATGTTCCCCGGTTGAAGGCGTTCAGACTGGAAACTTGCAGAGGCCGATGCGTGCGCGCCCGTGACCATCGATCGGGAGTTCTCTATAACTGCTGTCTGCTTCATTCGCGGGCGACCGATAGCTGATGATCCTGAGTGGATGAGTGGTGCCTCCGGGCGCCCAAATCAAGAGCACACCCCCAGCGTCTCGGCTCGGACTCCGGACAGCAATGCTCCGGTGACCGAGCCGGACGACCGAGATGGCAGCAAATGCCCTTTAACTCCGAGTATAGGCAGGCAGATGCCTAGACTTGCGATAGGCCGTGGCAACACGCCTAACATACCGACCTAGTACAAAGCAATGCCTGACGGTGGTTCTGGCTAGGTCGGGGAACACAGGAGGTTTTAGTGGGTCCCACCCAGAGTAATTGTAAAATCTCTGGCGTGAATCCCACACTATAAGCGTCTGTCTGCTCGGGCGCTTTTGTTTGGTCGGCAAATTTCCTCCTTAGGAAAAAAAAAAAAAAAAAAAAAAAAAAAAAAAAAAAAAAAAAAAAAAAAAAAAAAAGGTTAGGTTAGGTTAGGTTAGGTTAGGTTAGGTTAGGTTAGGTTAGGTTAGGTTAGGTTAGGTTAGGTTAGGTTAGGTTAGGTTGAGTTGCGTTTGTGCTGTCGAGCGGAGCGCACGGTTCGCGTCGCCTCGCTCCAAAGTATATAGAGTTTGCTTGCACACGCGAAGCGATCGCGCCCCCATCCAAGTGGAGCGCATTTCTGAGGTCTGCGCCCGCGTTCTGACGTGAAGCGCCTGTTAGGCGCCTGCGCCCCATCAGACTTTGCTTTGTGTGTGGCCGGACTGGTGTCTGGGCGCCTGCTGTGGTTGCTGCGCCCCCTCAGGTGTTGCTAGGAGGTTTGTTCAGGGTGAAGCGCCCCTGCTAGGGCTTCGCCCCCCTGATAATTTTTCATTCCCACTTTTCCATTTCCCACTTTTCCATTTTCCACTTTTCCATTTCCCACTTTTCCATTTTCCACTTTTCCATTTTCCCATTTTCCATTTTCCACTTTTCCGAATTTTCCCATTTTCCATTTTCCACTTTTCCGAATTTTCCCATTTTCCATTTTCCACTTTTCCGAATTTTCCCATTTTCCACTTTCCACTTTTCCGAATTTTCCCATTTTCCATTTTCCACTTTTCCGAATTTTCCCACTTTTCCATTTTCCATTTTCCGAATTTTCCCATATTTTCCATTTTCTTCAATTTAAAATTTTTTCAATTTTTATTTTTTTCTTTTTTTTCAATTTCTTTAATTGTTTTTATTTATTTTTTTTTTTTTTTTCAATTTCTTCAATTGTTTTTATTTTTTTTATTTATTTTTTTTTTTTTTATTCTATTTAAATAATGTCCTCTCCGACCCCTCTGTCGACCGTCTCCGACCCCTCTGTCTCTTTATGTCGTCGACCCTCATCTTCTCTGGGCGATGCCCTTGAGAAGATTAGGGTTCTAGCGAGCGGACTGGCCACCTTTTGTAATTCAAAGAAGGGAAAAAATGTGCACACCCGTATAAAAGATGACATACGGGAAATTACCCTTTTACTGGCCCAACTCGAAGCCATCGGAGGCGGTCCGATGGACCCGACCATGTCATCTAGGAGCTCTCCTCCCCGTTCTCTAATTAAAAATCTTGATATACCCGTCTCGTCGCCGCTGGGTGCGGCCAATAATCCGATCGTGGCTGTGGAGCCGGACCGTTTCCAGACGGTGACGAAGAAGAGGAGGAGACGTGGTCCCAGGAAGGGCTCCGAGCAATCGGCCCAGAAACTTCCTGCGCCACTCCCCACCCCCCGCCACCCTCATCCTCCTCATCGTTCAAATCGACCGTCACTTCCTCCGGCTCCGCACACCCAAAAAATGAGCTTGCCTACAATAAAGTCCAGGACCCGCAAGCGCCCATCGGGTAGCGTGGTTCTTGAACCAATGGCAGAGGGGGACGAGCCGCTCTCCTACGCGGAGGTGTTGCGGCAAATGCACACCCTGGAGAAGGAGACGCCACTGCCTCCACTCACGGTGAGGCGGAACGCCAAAGGGGAATTGGTGTTCCGCCCTACAAAGTCCGGGGCCCTAGCCATCATCCAGGAGAGAGTCAGGATGGTGGCCGGGGATAAAGCGCACATAAGGGTCACCGCACCCAAGAGAGAGGTCCTGGTTAAAGACCTAGACGAGGGCCTCTCAGAGGATGACGTCAGGGCGGCGCTCCTACCGTATGCGGGTGAAGGTGGCGGGCTTGAGGTCGTGAGCACACGCCAACAGCGCTCCGGTACGCGGAGCTTGCTGCTCCGAATACCGCACACTGCAAGGTTGCAAAGCCTGCTGAAAGAGGGCAGGCTAAAAATAGGCCTGATGTCCTGCAGGCTGCGGGAACTAAAAAGAACACCCCGCTGCTACCGTTGCCTGGGCTTCGGGCATACATCCATCCGATGTTCCGGCCCCGACCGCAGCGCCTGCTGCCTCAACTGCGGTACACGAGGCCACGTTGCGCGTGACTGTAAAAGTCACGCGCATTGTCCGACTTGTGCTGACGAGGGGTTACCGTCGCAGCACAGGGGAGGCAGCCGAGTGTGCCCCTCATACCAAAAGGAGCAAAGAAGGATCCTCCAGAAATGTCGCTGAGGATCCTTCAAATTAATCTCAACAGCAGCAGGATCGCTCAGGATCTCATGTTCCTGACAGCCGCCGAGCTGAACGCGGACGCGGTGATAATTTCTGAACAGTACAGAAACACCGCGTCCAACTGGTACTCGGACAGGTCGTCGCGGGCTGCCATCTTCGTGGCTTCGCGGCGGCATCGAGTTACCGGAGCGTCGGCCGGCACATCGGACGGCTGCGTGTGGGTCGAGCTGGGCGGAATCAGGCTTTACAGCTGTTACTTCTCGCCCAACTCCCCACTCGAGGAATTTGAGACGGCGCTGAGCGACCTGGTGCTGTTTGTAGAGACGAGCCGCCCTGTCATTTTGGCGGGTGACTTCAACGCCAAGGCGGTCGAGTGGGGTTCGGCTCTGACCGATCGCAGAGGGACGATGCTGTCCGACGCCGTCGCTCATCTCCGGCTGCGGGTCGCCAACAGAGGCTCGAGCTTGACCTGCCGCAGGGGTGCGGGCGGATCGGTCGTCGACGTCACGTTCGCCGATGAGACGACGATCGGCAAGATCAGAGACTGGAGGGTCATGGAGATTTTCTCGCACAGTGACCACCAATACATCGGCTTCGACGTAGCGAGTGGCATCAAAAAGCCGGCCACCTCGGTGGCCGGGTGGTCCACTCGCAAACTAGACGTCGAAGCTTTTTGCGTAACTCTCGAAGCGGATCTGGTGGGTTTCAGAAGCGAAAGAGTAAACGGTACGAATGAGCTTGTGCACGCAGAGAACGTCATCTCCTCCACCAGTGCGATAATCCGCAGGGCGTGCGACGCATCCATGCCCAGAAGAGCGGCTGGTTGTGGTCGCCGTCAGGTGTACTGGTGGAGCGAAGAGATAGCCGCGCTTCGGAGCGCGTGTCTGCGAAGTAGAAGGTTTGCACAGGCACGAATGCATGATGAAAGCGCGAATGAGGCCTACCGGGATGCTCGACGAGCCCTTCGAAAGGCCATCAAGGCCTCGAAGGAGAGATGCTGGCGCGAGCTGTGCGAGACGATCGACATTGACCCATGGGGACTCCCCTACAAACTGGTCCGTAACAAGATCAGGGGGCGAGTCCTCGACCAGTTTCTGGCCGATCCGTCGAATCTGCGGACGGTCGTCGGCGGCCTGTTCCCCGCGCCTCTCGGGGTCGCTCGCCATGGAGGCGATTTGCGAGCCGGAGAGGCGGGGGCGTTCGGCGGTGTCGACACCGACTGCACGGAAGACGAGCCTGAGCCCTTCACAAGGGCCGAATTGGCGTTGGCAGCCGCCCGCCTGGGAGGGGATAAGACTCCCGGTCCAGACGGGGTACCGAACGCGGTGCTGCGCGTCGTAGCCGAGAAATACCCGGAGCTGCTCTTGGATACGTTCAATCCGTGCCTGAAACAGGGAGTGTTTGGGCGGTCGTGGAAGAGACAGAGGCTGGTTCTCATGCCGAAAGGCGGAGGATCGGTCTCCGGTCCGCCCACGTACAGACCGCTCTGCATGATCAGCGGGGTGGGCAAGTTACTGGAGCGTCTGATATTAAACAGGCTCCAGTCTTGCATCGAGCACCCGCTGACCGGATTGGCCGATAGCCAGTATGGCTTCCGCCGCGGCAGATCCACGATCGACGCCATCTCCCGGGTCGTCTCAAAAATACGGACGGCTTGGGAGGGATCTGTCAAAGCGAGCCACAGTGTCGCGATGGTGGCGCTTGACGTTCGGAACGCCTTCAACTCGGCGCGATGGGATTTAATTCTCAAAGCGCTGAGCGGAGGAGTCCGGGCGCCCAGCTCCATCGTCAAGTTACTGGCGAGTTACCTGAGCGATCGACATCTTGAGTATGTCGATCAGCTCGGAGTGACTCACACCAGAGCAGTGGAGGCGGGTGTTCCGCAGGGTTCGGTCCTCGGGCCAGCTCTGTGGAACATCATGTATGACGGCCTCCTCAGGGTGGATCTCCCCGCGGGGGCAGAAATAGTTGCCTTCGCGGACGACGTCGCCGTTATCGCCACGGGAAAGAGCACTTCCGAGCTGCAGTACGTCACTCAAATGACGCTGCACCGGATCTGCTCCTGGATGCGGGAGTCTGGGCTCACACTGGCCCCTCAAAAAACTGAGGCCGTACTCTTCTCGAGGAGAAGGAAGATGGAGCCTCCGGCGCTGACGGTGGAGGGACACAGGGTGACTTTCGCACCCTCGCTTCGGTATCTGGGCGTCCACCTAGACCGTAAGCTTACCTTCGCCGAACACGTCCGGAAGGCATCCGCAAAGGCGGCCGTAGTGACAGAGCAGTTGGCGGGGCTGATGCCAAACATCGGGGGGCCGAGGTATAGGCGGAGGGTGCTGCTGAATTCGGTGGTGCACTCCACTATGCTCTACGGCGCTCCGGTGTGGGCGGCGGCTCTGTCGGTGCAGAGGACCAGGCGCATAATGGCACAAGTTCAGCGGAGGAGCGCCCTTCGGGTCGCGACTGCGTACAGAACTGTGTCCGAAGATGCCGTCCTCGTCATTGCGGCAATCTCGCCTATCGACCTTCTCGCCGAGGAGAGGCGGGCCGTTTACGGCGGAACCACCAGATCTGAGGCGAGAGCCATCAGATATGAAGACTGGCAAAAGCGATGGGACGACTCGCAGAAGGGCAGGTGGACGCACAGACTCATCGGCGATCTGAGGACGTGGTGTGGCAGATCGCACGGCGAGCTGAGCTACCATCTCACCCAACTCCTGTCCGGCCACGGGTCCTTCTCTTCGTACCTTCACAGGATCGGAAAGGAGAACTCGACGGCCTGTCACCATTGCGATTCCAGTCTGGACGACGCCGAGCATACCGCATTCCATTGCCCGGCGTGGATCGAGGAACGCTGCAAGCTTTCACGAGCTCTGCGACGGGACTCGGTTACGCCGGAGGTGATGGTGAGCAGTATGCTCGAGAACATCGAGAACTGGTCGTCCTGGCTCGACTTCGCCTCCGCCGTCATGAAAATGAAGGAGGAGGCGGAGAGGGTAAGAAGACCCATAGGATAACGTCTCGGCCCGGGTTCTGGACAGCAATGTCCGGATGACCGGGCCAGACAGAGAGAGTGAAGGCAACTAGATGCCCACAAACGCGAAGTCTAGGCAGGCAGATGCCTACACCAGCGAAAGGCTGAAAAAACACGCCTAAATTACACCGACCTATTACAAAGCAATGCCTGGCGGCGGTTCTGGATAGGTCGGGGAAAACAGGAGGTTTTAGTGGGTCCCACCCAGAGTAATTTGTAAAATCTCTGGCGTGAATCTCACACTATAAGTGTCCGTCTGCTGCGGGCACTTTTGTTTGGTCGGCAAATTTCCTCCTTAGAAAAAAAAAAAAAAAAAAAAAAAAAAAGGTTAGGTTAGGTTAGGTTAGGTTAGGTTAGGTTAGGTTAGGTTAGGTTAGGTTAGGTTAGGTTAGGTTAGGTTAGGTTAGGTTAGGTTAGGTTAGGTTAGGTTAGGTTAGGTTAGGTTAGGTTAGGTTAGGTTAGGTTAGGTTAGGTTAGGTTAGGTTAGGTTAGGTTAGGTTAGGTTAGGTTAGGTTAGGTTAGGTTAGGTTAGGTTAGGTTAGGTTAGGTTAGGTTAGGTTAGGTTAGGTTAGGTTAGGTTAGGTTAGGTTAGGTTAGGTTAGGTTAGGTTAGGTTAGGTTAGGTTAGGTTAGGTTAGGTTAGGTTAGGTTAGGTTAGGTTAGGTTAGGTTAGGTTAGGTTAGGTTAGGTTAGGTTAGGTTAGGTTAGGTTAGGTTAGGTTAGGTTAGGTTAGGTTAGGTTAGGTTAGGTTAGGTTAGGTTAGGTTAGGTTAGGTTAGGTTAGGTTAGGTTAGGTTAGGTTAGGTTAGGTTAGGTTCTCTCGGGGGAGCCTGTCCCCTAGAGAGCGCGTCCCCAGGTGGCGGATAGGGGAATGCTCGTCAGTGACTATGTTGCTGGAGGGTAGGAGTGAAATAAAATAGCTCCCGCGGACCAACAGGCTGGAGGGGAAGACAACGGGGTGGTCTTCTCCTCCAACAACACGGAAGAATGCTCACATCCGCAGTCGTCGTCGCTCACAAGTGTTGCACCTGCATCGGTGGTTCTCGATGGCGACCGTCGGCCTCCATGTTTGCCGGTTGAAGTCGTACCAACCGGAAACTTGTAGAGGCCGATGTTGACGCCCGTGACCATCGATCGGGAGTTCTTTTATAACTGCTGTCTGCTTCATTTGTGGGTGACCGATTGTTGATGATCCTGAGCAAGAGTGGTGCCTCCGTGCACTGCTCTCTCCCAACATAGAAGAACACTCACATCCGCAGTCGCCGTTGTTCGCGAATGTTGCACCTGCATCGGTGGATCTAGTCGGCGCCCGTCTGCCTCCATGTTCCCCGGTTGAAGGCGTTCAGACTGGAAACTTGCAGAGGCCGATGCGTGCGCGCCCGTGACCATCGATCGGGAGTTCTCTATAACTGCTGTCTGCTTCATTCGCGGGCGACCGATAGCTGATGATCCTGAGTGGATGAGTGGTGCCTCCGGGCGCCCAAATCAAGAGCACACCCCCAGCGTCTCGGCTCGGACTCCGGACAGCAATGCTCCGGTGACCGAGCCGGACGACCGAGATGGCAGCAAATGCCCTTTAACTCCGAGTATAGGCAGGCAGATGCCTAGACTTGCGATAGGCCGTGGCAACACGCCTAACACACCGACCTAGTACAAAGCAATGCCTGACGGTGGTTCTGGCTAGGTCGGGGAACACAGGAGGTTTTAGTGGGTCCCACCCAGAGTAATTGTAAAATCTCTGGCGTGAATCCCACACTATAAGCGTCTGTCTGCTCGGGCGCTTTTGTTTGGTCGGCAAATTTCCTCCTTAAGGAAAAAAAAAAAAAAAAAAAAAAAAAAAAAAAAAAAAAAAAGGTTAGGTTAGGTTAGGTTAGGTTAGGTTAGGTTAGGTTAGGTTAGGTTAGGTTAGGTTAGGTTAGGTTAGGTTAGGTTAGGTTAGGTTAGGTTAGGTTAGGTTAGGTTAGGTTAGGTTAGGTTAGGTTAGGTTAGGTTAGGTTAGGTTCTCTCGGGGGAGCCTGTCCCCTAGAGAGCGCGTCCCCAGGTGGCGGATAGGGGAATGCTCGTCAGTGACTATGTTGCTGGAGGGTAGGAGTGAAATAAAATAGCTCCCGCGGACCAACAGGCTGGAGGGGAAGACAACGGGGTGGTCTTCTCCTCCAACAACACGGAAGAATGCTCACATCCGCAGTCGTCGTCGCTCACAAGTGTTGCACCTGCATCGGTGGTTCTCGATGGCGACCGTCGGCCTCCATGTTTGCCGGTTGAAGTCGTACCAACCGGAAACTTGTAGAGGCCGATGTTGACGCCCGTGACCATCGATCGGGAGTTCTTTTATAACTGCTGTCTGCTTCATTTGTGGGTGACCGATTGTTGATGATCCTGAGCAAGAGTGGTGCCTCCGTGCACTGCTCTCTCCCAACATAGAAGAACACTCACATCCGCAGTCGCCGTTGTTCGCGAATGTTGCACCTGCATCGGTGGATCTAGTCGGCGCCCGTCGGCCTCCATGTTCCCCGGTTGAAGGCGTACAGACTGGAAACTTGCAGACGCCGATGCGTGCGCGCCCGTGACCATCGATCGGGAGTTCTCTACAACTGCTATCTGCTTCATTCGTGGGCGACCGATTGCTGATGATCCTGAGTGGATGAGTGGTGCCTCCGGACGCTTAACCAGGAGCACACCCCCTGCGTCTCGGCCCGGACTTCGAACAGCAATGCTTCGGTGATCGGGTCAGACGACCGAGAGATGGCAGAGAATGCCCACCAATTCGGAGTATAGGCAGGCAGATGCCTAAACTTGCGAGAGGCCGTGGCAACACGCCTAACATACCGACCTAGTACAAAGCAATGCCTGACGGTGGTTCTGGCTAGGTCGGGGAACACAGGAGGTTTTAGTGGGTCCCACCCAGAGTAATTGTAAAATCTCTGGCGTGAATCCCACACTATAAGCGTCTGTCTGCTCGGGCGCTTTTGTTTGGTCGGCAAATTTCCTCCTTATGAAAAAAAAAAAAAAAAAAAAAAAAAAAAAAAAAAAAAAAAAAAAAAAAAAAAAAAAAAAAAAAAAAAAAAAAAAGGTTAGGTTAGGTTAGGTTAGGTTAGGTTAGGTTAGGTTAGGTTAGGTTAGGTTAGGTTAGGTTAGGTTCTCTCGGGGGAGCCTGTCCCCTAGAGAGCGCGTCCCCAGGTGGCGGATAGGGGAATGCTCGTCAGTGACTATGTTGCTGGAGGGTAGGAGTGAAATAAAATAGCTCCCGCGGACCAACAGGCTGGAGGGGAAGACAACGGGGTGGTCTTCTCCTCCAACAACACGGAAGAATGCTCACATCCGCAGTCGTCGTCGCTCACAAGTGTTGCACCTGCATCGGTGGTTCTCGATGGCGACCGTCGGCCTCCATGTTTGCCGGTTGAAGTCGTACCAACCGGAAACTTGTAGAGGCCGATGTTGACGCCCGTGACCATCGATCGGGAGTTCTTTTATAACTGCTGTCTGCTTCATTTGTGGGTGACCGATTGTTGATGATCCTGAGCAAGAGTGGTGCCTCCGTGCACTGCTCTCTCCCAACATAGAAGAACACTCACATCCGCAGTCGCCGTTGTTCGCGAATGTTGCACCTGCATCGATGGATCTAGTCGGCGCCCGTCTGCCTCCATGTTCCCCGGTTGAAGGCGTTCAGACTGGAAACTTGCAGAGGCCGATGCGTGCGCGCCCGTGACCATCGATCGGGAGTTCTCTATAACTGCTGTCTGCTTCATTCGCGGGCGACCGATAGCTGATGATCCTGAGTGGATGAGTGGTGCCTCCGGGCGCCCAAATCAAGAGCACACCCCCAGCGTCTCGGCTCGGACTCCGGACAGCAATGCTCCGGTGACCGAGCCGGACGACCGAGATGGCAGCAAATGCCCTTTAACTCCGAGTATAGGCAGGCAGATGCCTAGACTTGCGATAGGCCGTGGCAACACGCCTAACATACCGACCTAGTACAAAGCAATGCCTGACGGTGGTTCTGGCTAGGTCGGGGAACACAGGAGGTTTTAGTGGGTCCCACCCAGAGTAATTGTAAAATCTCTGGCGTGAATCCCACACTATAAGCGTCTGTCTGCTCGGGCGCTTTT
>JANIJI010000008.1:18597500-18617500 GCA_024500535.1 Leptonema lineaticorne
ATTAACCTTTAATGTTAACTTATATTTTATAACATATTTGTAAAACAATTATATTAGTATTCGTTACTGTTATTCACCAATACTATAATTACTTATTCTTAATATATTTTACCTGTACCAATTTATTAATTCAATATCCTTTATTCTATTTATCTAATTACTTATTATAATTATTATATATATTCTCATTTTTACATTCTAATATTGTCCCGATAGAACGTTTCGGAAGATTGACAACTCCTGGTTTTTATTTAACAACCCGTGTCTTCTTTTTTCTTTGTTCCCCTCGTCATTTATTGTTTTTTATTTTAACAGCTCCCCCCTGGTCGCTACACCATTTACATACCTCGTCAACCAATTTTCTTTCTATTCATTACTTATTTTATTTATTCATCATTACTCTAATTTCCAACACATTACTTACATTATTAACCTTTAATGTTAACTTATATTTTATAACATATTTGTAAAACAATTATATTAGTATTCGTTACTGTTATTCATCAATACTATAATTACTTATTCTTAATATATTTTACCTGTACCAATTTATTAATTCAATATCCTTTATTCTATTTATCTAATTACTTATTATAATTATTATATATATTCTCATTTTTACATTCTAATATTGTCCCGATAGAACGTTTCGGAAGATTGACAACTCCTGGTTTTTATTTAACAACCCGTGTCTTCTTTTTTCTTTGTTCTAATTGTCTTTTGCTTATTCATATTTACACGTTCTATATACACGTCCACTTTCGTGTAATTTTTTCGTGTAATTTTTTCGTGTAATTTTTTCGTGTAATTTTTTTTTTCGTGTAATTTTCTCGTGTAATTTTTTTTCCTTTTTCTCAAGGGTCTTTATTAAAAGTTTACGTGGCCTTTATTAAATGTTCATTTATTAATTATTTCATTATTAATTTTTCACTATTTTTACTAATTGCCTTATTGTTTATTCTTAACATTATCTGATTTACATTGTCTATAAACTATTTAATCTTAAATTAATTTACATTGTCCTTTAAATGTCCTTATTGAATGTTCAATTGAATTTATATTGATCATTTAATTATTTTATTATTAATTATTTCACTATTTCTACTAATTGCCTTATTGTTTATTCTCAACATTATCTGATTTACATTGTCTATAAACTATTTAATCTTAAATTAATTTACATTGTCCTTTAAATGTCCTTATTGAATGTTCAATTGAATTTACATTGTTCATTTAATTATTTCATTATTATTATTATTATTTTTTTTTTTTTAATATTTCCTACTAATTGCCTTATTGTTTATTATTAACATTATTTGATTTACATTGTCTCTATAAACTATTCAATCTTAAATTAATTTACATTGCCCTTAGTAATGTCCTTATTAAATGTTTAATAGAATTTACATTGTTCATTAATTATTTCATTATTAATTTCTCATTATTTTTACTAATTGTCTTTTGTTTATTCATATTTACACGTTCTAATTGCACGTCCACTTTCGTGTAATTTTTTAGTGTAATTTCTTTTTCTCAAGGGTCTTTATTAAAAGTTTACGTGGCCTTTATTAAATGTTCATTTATTAATTATTTCATTATTAATTTTTCACTATTTTTACTAATTGCCTTATTGTTTATTCTTAACATTATCTGATTTACATTGCCATAAATTATTTAATCTTAAATTAATTTACATTGTCCTTTAAATGTCCTTATTGAATGTTCAATTGAATTTACATTGTTCATTTAATTATTTCATTATTAATTTTTTTTTTTTTTTTTTTTTTTTAATATTTCTACTAATTGCCTTATTGTTTATTATTAACATTATTTGATTTACATTGTCTCTATAAACTATTCAATCTTACATTAATCTACATTGCCCTTAGTAATGTCCTTATTAAATGTTTAATAGAATTTACATTGTTCATTAATTATTTCATTATTAATTTCTCATTATTTTTACTAATTGTCTTTTGTTTATTCATATTTACACGTTCTATTTGCACGTCCACTTTCGTGTAATTTTTTCGTGTAATTTCTTTTTCTCAAGGGTCTTTATTAAAAGTTTACGTGGCCTTTATTAAATGTTCATTTATTAATTATTTCATTATTAATTTTTCACTATTTTTACTAATTGCCTTATTGTTTATTCTTAACATTATCTGATTTACATTGTCTATAAACTATTTAATCTTAAATCAATTTACATTGTCCTTTAAATGTCCTTATTGAATGTTCAATTGAATTTATATTGATCATTTAATTATTTTATTATTAATTATTTCACTATTTCTACTAATTGCCTTATTGTTTATTCTCAACATTATCTGATTTACATTGTCTATAAACTATTTAATCTTAAATTAATTTACATTGCCCTTAGTAAATGTCTTTATTGAATGTTTAATTGAATTCACATTGTTTATTAATTATTTCATTATTAATTCTTCACTATTTTTATTTATTGCCTTATTGTTTATTATTAATATTATTTGATTTACATTATCTCTATAAACTATTCAATCTTAAATTAATTTACATTGTCCTTATTAAATGTTCAATTGAATCTACACTGGTCATTTGTTACTTATCTCATTATTAATTTCTCATTATCTTTACTAATTTGCCTTATTGTTTATTCTTAACATTGTCAATTTACATTGTCTCTATAAACTATTAATCTTGAATTAATTCAAATTGCACTTATTAAATGTTCAGTTGAATATATACTGGTCATATACTATTATTTCGTTATTATATTCACTGTCTTTATTAACTGTCTTATTGTCTATTCTTTACATTATTTAATTTATATCTTTACAAACTATACAATCACAAATTAATTTGCGTTGTCCTAATTAAATGTACAATTGTTTGAGTTTGCACTTTTTAATTTTACATTCTTCTTATTAACCAATAATTGTGTGATTCCCTTTTTACATTGTTTAATTTTGCATTGACTTATTTGTATTTGTAAAATGATGCCGTCCCCGCCCTCTCTCCCGAGACGGGTCACCTCGTTCCATCGATCCTCACCTTCCCTGGGCGAGGCCCTGGAAAAGATTAAGGTGCTAGCCAATGGGCTAGTCACCTTCATCAAAACAAATGCGGGAAGGAACACCAATAAGAGGATCAAGAACGAGGTAGGGGAGATTGCACTCGTTCTGGCCCAACTTGAGGCAAACGGACACAATCCTGCGAGCCCGCTCTTACCATCAAGGAGTTCTCCTCATCCTCCGGCTTCCAACCCGAACGCCCGTGCCTTATCCCCTTCGTCGTCGCTGAGAGCGGCCAAAAATTCAACCGCGACTGCTGAGTCGGAACGTTTCCGGATGGTGACGAAGAAGAGAAAGAGAGGTGATTTCAGAAAAGGTCCCGAACAACCGGACCAGAGACCTTCCGCTCCTACCCCCTCCCCTCTCTACTCTCATTCACCTCCTCGCCCATACCCGATTCCAAAGCCCCGCAGATCCCTTCAGGGAGCGGATCTGCCCAATACGGCTTCGGCTGCTAACCCGAATGGCTGTACTCTATCCCCCTCTTTGCCGCTGAGTGCGGCCAAAAACTTAACCGCGACCGTGTCCGCGTCCGTTGAATCGGACCGTTTCCGGATGGTGACGAGGAGGAGGAGGAGAAGAGATCTCAAAAAAGGTCCCGAACAACTGGACCAGAAACTTCCTTCTCCCCTTCCCTCCCCTCTCTACACTCATCCACCTCCTCGCCCTTATCCTATAACAAAGCCCCGCAGATCCCTCCAGGGAGTGAATCTGCCCCCTACGAAGGCACCACGCCGCAGGTACCCACCGGGTAGCGTGGTGCTTACATTAAAGCCAGAGGGGGATGAGCCGCTATCCTATGCTGGGGTATTGCGTAAAATGCATGCCCTCGACAAGGATGCGCCACTGCCCCCTCTCACAGTGAGGCGGAACGCCGGTAACGAACTGGTGTTCCGTCCTAAAAAAACAGGGGCACTGAATATTATTCAGGAAAGGATAAGGGCAGCGGCAGGAGACGAAGCCTCCCTGAGAATCCACACGCCCACTAAAGACGTCTTCCTCCACGATATTGACGAGGGCATCACGGAGGATGATGTCAGGGCGGCGCTCCTGCCGCATATTGGCGAAGGCCACAATATTTCATTTGTGAGCACACACCTCCAGCGTTTGGGCACTCGGAGTCTATTGATCCGAGTGCCTCACATCCCACAAACGGATGTTCTACTCAGAAAGGGCTCCATAAAAATAGGATTGATGTCCTGCAGGCTGCGGGAGCGGGTGCGCACCCAAAGGTGTTACCGTTGCTTGGGCTTCGGCCACAAAGCTTTCCGGTGTTCGGGCCCCGACCGCAGCGCCTGCTGCCTCAACTGCGGCACACGAGGCCACGTTGCGCGTGACTGCAAAAGTCACGCGCATTGCCTTTCTTGTGCTGACGAGGGCTTATCCTCACAGCACAGGGGAGGCAGCCGAGTGTGCCCCTCATACCTAAGGGAGCAAGGAAGGATCCTCCGGAAATGCCGTTGAGGATCCTTCAAATCAACCTCAACAACAGCAGGATCGCTCAGGATCTCATGTTCCGGACAGCCGCCGAGCTGAACGCGGACGCGGTGATAATTTCTGAGCAATACAGAAACATCGCGTCCAACTGGTACTCGGACAGGTCGTCGCGGGCTGCCATTTTCGTGGCTTCGCGGCGGCACCGAGTTACCGGTGCGTCGGCCGGCACATCGAACGGCTGCGTGTGGGTCGAGCTGGGCGGAATCAGGCTTTACAGCTGTTACTTCTCGCCCAACTCCCCACTCGAGGAATTTGAGACGGCGCTGAGCGACCTGGTGTTGTATGTAGAGACGAGCCGCCCTGTCATTTTGGCGGGTGACTTCAACGCCAAGGCGGTCGAGTGGGGTTCGGCTCTGACCGATCGCAGAGGGACGATGCTTTCCGACGCCGTCGCTCATCTCCGGCTGCGGGTCGCCAACAGAGGCTCGAGCTTGACCTGCCGCAGGGGTGCGGGCGGATCGGTCGTCGACGTCACGTTCGCCGATGAGACCACGATCGGCAAGATCAGAGACTGGAGGGTCATGGAGATCTACTCGCACAGTGACCACCAATACATCGGCTTCGACGTAGTGAGTGGCATCAAAAAGCCGGCCACTCCGGTGGCCGGGTGGTCCACTCGCAAACTAGACGTCGAAGCTTTTTGCGTAACTCTCGAAGCGGATCTGGTAGGTTCCAGAAGCGAAAGAGTAAATAGTACGAATGAGCTTGTGCACGCAGAGAACGTCATCTCCTCCACCAGTGCGATAATCCGCAGGGCGTGCGACGCATCCATGCCCAGAAGAGCGGCTGGTTGTGGTCGCCGTCAGGTGTACTGGTGGAGCGAAGAGATAGCCGCGCTTCGGAGCGCGTGTCTGCGAAACAGAAGGTTTGCACAAGCACGAATGCACGACGAAAGAGCGAATGAGGCCTACCGGGACGCTCGAAGAGCCCTTCGCAAGGCCATCAAGGCCTCGAAGGAGAGATGTTGGCGCGAGCTGTGCGAGACGATCGACATCGACCCATGGGGACTCCCCTACAAACTGGTCCGTAACAAGATCAGGGGGCGAGTCCTCGACCAGTTTCTGGCCGATCCGTCGAATCTGCGGACGGTCGTCGACGGCCTGTTCCCCGCGCCTCTCGGGGTCGCTCGCCATGGAGGCGATTCGCGGGCCGGAGAGACGGGGGCGTTCGGCGGTGTCGACACCGACTGCACGGAAGAGGAGCCCGAGCCTTTCACAAGGGCCGAATTGGCGTTGGCAGCGGCCCGCCTGGGAGGAGATAAGGCTCCCGGTCCTGACGGAGTACCGAACGCGGTGCTGCGCGTCGTAGCCGAGAAATACCCGGAGCTGCTCTTGGATACGTTCAATCCGTGCCTGAAACAGGGAGTGTTTGGGCGGTCGTGGAAGAGACAGAGGCTGGTTCTCATGCCGAAAGGCGGAGGATCGGTCTCCGGTCCGCCCACGTACAGACCGCTCTGCATGATCAGCGGGGTGGGCAAGCTACTGGAGCGTTTGATATTAAACAGGCTCCAGTCTTGCATCGAGCACCCGCTGACCGGATTGGCCGATAGCCAGTATGGCTTCCGCCGCGGCAGATCCACGATCGACGCCATCTCCCGGGTCGTCTCAAAAATACGGACGGCTTGGGAGGGATCTGTCAAAGCGAGCCACAGTGTCGTGATGGTGGCGCTTGACGTCCGGAACGCCTTCAACTCGGCGCGATGGGATCTAATTCTCAAAGCGCTGAGCGGAGGAGTCCGGGCGCCCAGCTCCATCGTCAAGTTACTGGCGAGTTACCTGAGCGATCGACATCTTGAGTATGTCGATCAGCTCGGAGTGACTCACACCAGAGCAGTGGAGGCGGGTGTTCCGCAGGGTTCGGTCCTCGGGCCAGCTCTGTGGAACATCATGTATGACGGCCTCCTCAGGGTGGATCTCCCCGCGGGGGCAGAAATAGTTGCCTTCGCGGACGACGTCGCCGTTATCGCCACGGGAAAGAGCACCTCCGAGCTGCAGTTCGTCACTCAAATGACGCTGCACCGGATCTGCTCCTGGATGCGGGAGTCGGGACTCAGACTGGCCCCTCACAAGACCGAGGCCGTTCTCTTCTCGAGGAGAAGGAAGATGGAGCCTCCGGCGCTGACGGTGGAGGGACACGGGGTGACTTTTGCACCCTCGCTTCGGTATCTAGGCGTCCACCTAGACCGTAAGCTTACCTTCGCCGAACACGTCCGGAAGGCATCCGCAAAGGCGGCCGTAGTGACAGAGCAGTTGGCGGGGCTGATGCCAAACATCGGGGGGCCGAGGTATAGGCGGAGGGTGCTGCTGAATTCGGTGGTGCACTCCACTATGCTCTACGGCGCTCCGGTGTGGGCGGCGGCTCTGTCGGTGCAGAGGACCAGGCGCATAATGGCACAAGTTCAGCGCAGAAGCGCCCTTCGGGTCGCGACTGCGTACAGAACTGTGTCCGAAGATGCCGTCCTCGTCATTGCGGCAATCTCGCCTATCGACCTTCTAGCCGAGGAGAGGCGGGCCGTTTACGGCGGAGCCACCAGATCTGACGCGAGAGCCGTCAGATATGAAGACTGGCAAAAGCGATGGGACGACTCGGAGAAGGGCAGATGGACGCACAGACTCATCGGCGACCTGAGGACGTGGTGTGGCAGATCGCACGGCGAGCTGAGCTACCATCTCACCCAACTCCTGTCCGGCCACGGGTCCTTCTCTTCGTACCTTCACAGGATCGGAAAGGAGAACTCGACGGCCTGTCACCATTGCGATTCCAGTCTGGACGACGCCGAGCATACCGCATTCCATTGCCCGGCGTGGATCGAGGAACGCTGCAAGCTCTCACGAGCTCTGCGACGGCCCTCGGTTACGCCGGAGGTGATGGTGAGCAGTATGCTCGAGAGCACGGAGAACTGGTCGTCCTGGCTCGACTTCGCCTCCGCCGTCATGAAAATGAAGGAGGAGGCGGAGAGGCTAAGAAGGCCAAGAGAATAACGTCTCGGCCCGGGTTCTGGACAGCAATGTCCGGATGACCGGGCCAGACAGAGAGAGTGAAGGCAACTAGATGCCCACAAACGCGAAGTATAGGCAGGCAGATGCCTACACCAGCGAAAGGCTGAAAAAACACGCCTAAACCACACCGACCTATTACAAAGCAATGCCTGGCGGCGGTTCTGGATAGGTCGGGAAAAACAGGAGGTTTTAGTGAGTCCCACCCAGAGTAATTTGTAAAATCTCTGGCGTGAATCTCACACTATAAGTGTCCGTCTGCTGCGGGCACTTTTGTTTGGTCGGCAAATTTCCTCCTTAGAAAAAAAAAAAAAAAAAAAAAAAAAAAAAAAAAAAAAAAAAAGGTTAGGTTAGGTTAGGTTAGGTTAGGTTAGGTTAGGTTAGGTTAGGTTAGGTTAGGTTAGGTTAGGTTAGGTTAGGTTAGGTTAGGTTAGGTTAGGTTAGGTTAGGTTCTCTCGGGGGAGCCTGTCCCCTAGAGAGCGCGTCCCCAGGTGGCGGATAGGGGAATGCTCGTCAGTGACTATGTTGCTGGAGGGTAGGAGTGAAATAAAATAGCTCCCGCGGACCAACAGGCTGGAGGGGAAGACAACGGGGTGGTCTTCTCCTCCAACAACACGGAAGAATGCTCACATCCGCAGTCGTCGTCGCTCACAAATGTTGCACCTGCATCGGTGGTTTTCGATGGCGACCGTCGGCCTCCATGTTCCCCGGTTGAAGTCGTACCAACCGGAAACTTGTAGAGGCCGATGTTGACGCCCGTGACCATCGATCGGGAGTCCTTCATAACTGCTGTCTGCTTCATTTGTGGGTGACCGATTGTTGATGATCCTGAGCAAGAATGGAGCCTCCGAGCACTGCTCCCTCCCAACAAAGAAGAACACTCACATCCGCAGTCGCCGTTGCTCGCGAATGTTGCACCTGCATCGGTGGATCTAGTCGGCGCCCGTCGGCCTCCATGTTCCCCGGTTGAAGGCGCACAGACTGGAAACTTGCAGACGCCGATGCGTGCGCGCCCGTGACCATCGATCGGGAGTTCTCTACAACTGCTATCTGCTTCATTCGTGGGCGACCGATTGCTGATGATCCTGAGTGGATGAGTGGTGCCTCCGGACGCTTAACCAGGAGCACACCCCCAGCGTCTCGGCCCGGACTTCGAACAGCAATGCTTCGGTGATCGGGTCAGACGACCGAGAGATGGCAGAGAATGCCCACCAATTCGGAGTATAGGCAGGCAGATGCCTAAACTTGCGAGAGGCCGTGGCAACACGCCTAACATACCGACCTAGTACAAAGCAATGCCTGACGGTGGTTCTGGCTAGGTCGGGGAAGACAGGAGGTTTTAGTGGGTCCCACCCAGAGTAATTGTAAAATCTCTGGCGTGAATCCCACACTATAAGCGTCTGTCTGCTCGGGCGCTTTTGTTTGGTCGGCAAATTTCCTCCTTATGAAAAAAAAAAAAAAAAAAAAAAAAAAAGGTTAGGTTAGGTTAGGTTAGGTTAGGTTAGGTTAGGTTAGGTTAGGTTAGGTTAGGTTAGGTTAGGTTAGGTTCTCGGGGGAGCCTGTCCCCTAGAGAGCGCGTCCCCAGGTGGCGGATAGGGGAATGCTCGTCAGCGACTCTGTTGCTGGAGGGTAGGAGTGAAATAAAATAGCTCCCGCGGACCAACAGGCTGGAGGGGAAGACAACGGGGTGGTCTTCTCCTCCAACAACACGGAAGAATGCTCACATCCGCAGTCGTCGTCGCTCACAAATGCTGCACCTGCATCGGTGGTTTTCGATGGCGACCGTCGGCCTCCATGTTCCCCGGTTGAAGTCGTACCAACCGGAAACTTGTAGAGGCCGATGTTGACGCCCGTGACCATCGATCGGGAGTTCTTCATAACTGCTGTCTGCTTCATTTGTGGGTGACCGATTGTTGATGATCCTGAGCAAGAGTGGTGCCTCCGTGCACTGCTCTCTCCCAACATAGAAGAACACTCACATCCGCAGTCGCCGTTGCTCGCGAATGTTGCACCTGCATCGGTGGATCTAGTCGGCGCCCGTCGGCCTCCATGTTCCCCGGTTGAAGGCGTACAGACTGGAAACTTGCAGACGCCGATGCGTGCGCGCCCGTGACCATCGATCGGGAGTTCTCTACAACTGCTATCTGCTTCATTCGTGGGCGACCGATTGCTGATGATCCTGAGTGGATGAGTGGTGCCTCCGGACGCTTAACCAGGAGCACACCCCCAGCGTCTCGGCCCGGACTTCGAACAGCAATTCTTCGGTGATCGGGTCAGACGACCGAGAGATGGCAGAGAATGCCCACCAATTCGGAGTATAGGCAGGCAGATGCCTAAACTTGCGAGAGGCCGTGGCAACACGCCTAACATACCGACCTAGTACAAAGCAATGCCTGACGGTGGTTCTGGCTAGGTCGGGGAAGACAGGAGGTTTTAGTGGGTCCCACCCAGAGTAATTGTAAAATCTCTGGCGTGAATCCCACACTATAAGCGTCTGTCTGCTCGGGCGCTTTTGTTTGGTCGGCAAATTTCCTCCTTATGAAAAAAAAAAAAAAAAAAAAAAAAAGGTTAGGTTAGGTTAGGTTAGGTTAGGTTAGGTTAGGTTAGGTTAGGTTAGGTTAGGTTAGGTTAGGTTAGGTTAGGTTAGGTTAGGTTAGGTTAGGTTAGGTTAGGTTAGGTTAGGTTCTCTCGGGGGAGCCTGTCCCCTCTCGGGGGAGCCTGTCCCCTAGAGAGCGCGTCCCCAGGTGGCGGATAGGGGAATGCTCGTCAGTGACTATGTTGCTGGAGGGTAGGAGTGAAATAAAATAGCTCCCGCGGACCAACAGGCTGGAGGGGAAGACAACGGGGTGGTCTTCTCCTCCAACAACCCGAAGAAGCAGGAGCACACCCCCAGCGTCTCGGCCCGGACTTCGAACAGCAATGCTTCGGTGATCGGGTCAGACGACCGAGAGACGGCAGAGAATGCCCACCAATTCGGAGTATAGGCAGGCAGATGCCTAAACTTGCGAGAGGCCGTGGCAACACGCCTAACACACCGACCTAGTACAAAGCAATGCCTGACGGTGGTTCTGGCTAGGTCGGGGAAGACAGGAGGTTTTAGTGGGTCCCACCCAGAGTAATTGTAAAATCTCTGGCGTGAATCCCACACTATAAGCGTCTGTCTGCTCGGGCGCTTTTGTTTGGTCGGCAAATTTCCTCCTTATGAAAAAAAAAAAAAAAAAAAAAAAAAAAAAAAAAAAAAAAGGTTAGGTTAGGTTAGTTGCGTTTGTGCTGTCGAGCGGAGCGCACGGTTCGCGTCGCCTCGCTCCAAAGTATATAGAGTTTGCTTGCACACGCGAAGCGATCGCGCCCCCATCCAAGTGGAGCGCATTTCTGAGGTCTGCGCCCGCGTTCTGACGTGAAGCGCCTGTTAGGCGCCTGCGCCCCATCAGAATTTGCTTTGTGTGTGGCCGGACACCAGGTCTGGGCGCCTGCTGTGGTTGCTGCGCCCCCTCAGGTGTTGCTAGGAGGTTTGTTCAGGGTGAAGCGCCCCTGCTAGGGCTTCGCCCCCCTGATAATTTTTCATTCCCACTTTTCCATTTCCCACTTTTCCATTTTCCACTTTTCCATTTCCCACTTTTCCATTTTCCACTTTTCCATTTTCCCATTTTCCATTTTCCACTTTTCCGAATTTTCCCATTTTCCATTTTCCACTTTTCCGAATTTTCCCACTTTTCCATTTTTCACTTTTCCGAATTTTCCCATTTTCCATTTTCCACTTTTCCGAATTTTCCCATTTTCCATTTTCCACTTTTCCGAATTTTCCCACTTTTCCATTTTCCATTTTCCGAATTTTCCCATATTTTCCATTTTCTTCAATTTAAAATTTTTTCAATTTTTATTTTTTGTTTGTATTTTTTTTTATTTTTATTTTTATTTTTTTTTTTTTTATTATTATTATTCTATTTAAATAATGTCCTCTCCGACCCCTCTGTCGACCGTCTCCGACCCCTCTGTCTCTTTATGTCGTCGACCCTCATCTTCTCTGGGCGATGCCCTTGAGAAGATTAGGGTGCTAGCAAGCGGACTGGCCACCTTTTGTAATTCAAAGAAGGGAAAAAATGTGCACACCCGTATAAAAGATGACATACGGGAAATTACCCTTTTACTGGCCCAACTCGAAGCCATCGGAGGCGGTCCGATGGACCCGACCATGTCATCTAGGAGCTCTCCTCCCCGTTCTCTAATTAAAAATCTTGATATACCCGTCTCGTCGCCGCTGGGTGCGGCCAATAATCCGATCGTGGCTGCGGAGCCGGACCGTTTCCAGACGGTGACGAAGAAGAGGAGGAGACGTGATCCCAGGAAGGGCTCCGAGCAATCGGCCCAGAAACTTCCTGCGCCACTCCCCACCCCTCGCCACCCTCATCCTCCTCATCGTTCAAATCGACCGTCACTTCCTCCGGCTCCGCACACCCAAAAAATGAGCTTGCCTACAATAAAGTCCAGGACCCGCAAGCGCCCATCGGGTAGCGTGGTTCTTGAACCAATGGCAGAGGGGGACGAGCCGCTCTCCTACGCGGAGGTGTTGCGGCAAATGCACACCCTGGAGAAGGAGACGCCACTGCCTCCACTCACGGTGAGGCGGAACGCCAAAGGGGAATTGGTGTTCCGCCCTACAAAGTCCGGGGCCCTAGCCATCATCCAGGAGAGAGTCAGGATGGTGGCCGGGGATAAAGCGCACATAAGGGTCACCGCACCCAAGAGAGAGGTCCTGGTTAAAGACCTAGACGAGGGCCTCTCAGAGGATGACGTCAGGGCGGCGCTCCTACCGTATGCGGGTGAAGGTGGCGGGCTTGAGGTCGTGAGCACACGCCAACAGCGCTCCGGTACGCGGAGCTTGCTGCTCCGAATACCGCACACTGCAAGGTTGCAAAGCCTGCTGAAAGAGGGCAGGCTAAAAATAGGCCTGATGTCCTGCAGGCTGCGGGAACTAAAAAGAACACCCCGCTGCTACCGTTGCCTGGGCTTCGGGCATACATCCATCCGATGTTCCGGCCCCGACCGCAGCGCCTGCTGCCTCAACTGCGGTACACGAGGCCACGTTGCGCGTGACTGTAAAAGTCACGCGCATTGTCCGACTTGTGCTGACGAGGGGTTACCGTCGCAGCACAGGGGAGGCAGCCGAGTGTGCCCCTCATACCAAAAGGAGCAAAGAAGGATCCTCCAGAAATGTCGCTGAGGATCCTTCAAATTAATCTCAACAACAGCAGGATCGCTCAGGATCTCATGTTCCTGACAGCCGCCGAGCTGAACGCGGACGCGGTGATAATTTCTGAACAGTACAGAAACACCGCGTCCAACTGGTACTCGGACAGGTCGTCGCGGGCTGCCATCTTCGTGGCTTCGCGGCGGCATCGAGTTACCGGAGCGTCGGCCGGCACATCGGACGGCTGCGTGTGGGTCGAGCTGGGCGGAATCAGGCTTTACAGCTGTTACTTCTCGCCCAACTCCCCACTCGAGGAATTTGAGACGGCGCTGAGCGACCTGGTGCTGTTTGTAGAGACAAGCCGCCCTGTCATTTTGGCGGGTGACTTCAACGCCAAGGCGGTCGAGTGGGGTTCGGCTCTGACCGATCGCAGAGGGACGATGCTGTCCGACGCCGTCGCTCATCTCCGGCTGCGGGTCGCCAACAGAGGCTCGAGCTTGACCTGCCGCAGGGGTGCGGGCGGATCGGTCGTCGACGTCACGTTCGCCGATGAGACGACGATCGGCAAGATCAGAGACTGGAGGGTCATGGAGATTTTCTCGCACAGTGACCACCAATACATCGGCTTCGACGTAGCGAGTGGCATCAAAAAGCCGGCCACCTCGGTGGCCGGGTGGTCCACTCGCAAACTAGACGTCGAAGCTTTTTGCGTAACTCTCGAAGCGGATCTGGTGGGTTTCAGAAGCGAAAGAGTAAACGGTACGAATGAGCTTGTGCACGCAGAGAACGTCATCTCCTCCACCAGTGCGATAATCCGCAGGGCGTGCGACGCATCCATGCCCAGAAGAGCGGCTGGTTGTGGTCGCCGTCAGGTGTACTGGTGGAGCGAAGAGATAGCCGCGCTTCGGAGCGCGTGTCTGCGAAATAGAAGGTTTGCACAGGCACGAATGCATGATGAAAGCGCGAATGAGGCCTACCGGGACGCTCGACGAGCCCTTCGAAAGGCCATCAAGGCCTCGAAAGAGAGATGCTGGCGCGAGCTGTGCGAGACGATCGACATTGACCCATGGGGACTCCCCTACAAACTGGTCCGTAACAAGATCAGGGGGCGAGTCCTCGACCAGTTTCTGGCCGATCCGTCGAATCTGCGGACGGTCGTCGACGGCCTGTTCCCCGCGCCTCTCGGGGTCGCTCGCCATGGAGGCGATTCGCGAGCCGGAGAGGCGGGGGCGTTCGGCGGTGTCGACACCGAATGCACGGAAGACGAGCCTGAGCCCTTCTCAAGGGCCGAATTGGCGTTGGCAGCCACCCGCCTGGGAGGGGATAAGACTCCCGGTCCAGACGGAGTACCGAACGCGGTGCTGCGCGTCGTAGCCGAGAAATACCCGGAGCTGCTTCTGGATACGTTCAATCCGTGCCTGAAACAGGGAGTGTTTGGGCGGTCGTGGAAGAGACAGAGGCTGGTTCTCATGCCGAAAGGCGGAGGATCGGTCTCCGGTCCGCCCACGTACAGACCGCTCTGCATGATCAGCGGGGTGGGCAAGCTACTGGAGCGTTTGATATTAAACAGGCTCCAGTCTTGCATCGAGCACCCGCTGACCGGATTGGCCGATAGCCAGTATGGCTTCCGCCGCGGCAGATCCACGATCGACGCCATCTCCCGGGTCGTCTCAAAAATACGGACGGCTTGGGAGGGATCTGTCAAAGCGAGCCACAGTGTCGTGATGGTGGCGCTTGACGTCCGGAACGCCTTCAACTCGGCGCGATGGGATCTAATTCTCAAAGCGCTGAGCGGAGGAGTCCGGGCGCCCGGCTCCATCGTCAAGTTACTGGCGAGTTACCTGAGCGATCGACATCTTGAGTATGTCGATCAGCTCGGAGTGACTCACACCAGAGCAGTGGAGGCGGGTGTTCCGCAGGGTTCGGTCCTCGGGCCAGCTCTGTGGAGCATCATGTATGACGGCCTCCTCAGGGTGGATCTCCCCGCGGGGGCAGAAATAGTTGCCTTCGCGGACGACGTCGCCGTTATCGCCACGGGAAAGAGCACCTCCGAGCTGCAGTTCGTCACTCAAATGACGCTGCACCGGATCTGCTCCTGGATGCGGGAGTCGGGACTCAGACTGGCCCCTCACAAGACCGAGGCCGTTCTCTTCTCGAGGAGGAGGAAGATGGAGCCTCCGGCGCTGACGGTGGAGGGACACGGGGTGACTTTCGCACCCTCGCTTCGGTATCTGGGCGTCCACCTAGACCGTAAGCTTACCTTCGCCGAACACGTCCGGAAGGCATCCGCGAAGGCGGCCGTAGTGACAGAGCAGTTGGCGGGGCTGATGCCAAACATCGGGGGGCCGAGGTATAGGCGGAGGGTGCTGCTGAATTCGGTGGTGCACTCCACTATGCTCTACGGCGCTCCGGTGTGGGCGGCGGCTCTGTCGGTGCAGAGGACCAGGCGCATAATGGCACAAGTTCAGCGCAGAAGCGCCCTTCGGGTCGCGACTGCGTACAGAACTGTGTCCGAAGATGCCGTCCTCGTCATTGCGGCAATCTCGCCTATCGACCTTCTTGCCGAGGAGAGGCGGGCCGTTTACGGCGGAACCACCAGGACTGAGGCGAGAGCCATCAGATATGAAGACTGGCAAAAGCGATGGGACGACTCGCAGAAGGGCAGATGGACGCACAGACTCATCGGCGACCTGAGGACGTGGTGTGGCAGATCGCACGGCGAGCTGAGCTACCATCTCACCCAACTCCTGTCCGGCCACGGGTCCTTCTCTTCGTACCTTCACAGGATCGGAAAGGAGAACTCGACGGCCTGTCACCATTGCGATTCCAGTCTGGACGACGCCGAGCATACCGCATTCCATTGCCCGGCGTGGATCGAGGAACGCTGCAAGCTTTCACGAGCTCTGCGACGGGACTCGGTTACGCCGGAGGTGATGGTGAGCAGTATGCTTGAGAACATCGAGAACTGGTCGTCCTGGCTCGACTTCGCCTCCTCCGTCATGAAAATGAAGGAGGAGGCGGAGAGGGTAAGAAGACCCATAGGATAACGTCTCGGCCCGGGTTCTGGACAGCAATGTCCGGATGACCGGGCCAGACAGAGAGAGTGAAGGCAACTAGATGCCCACAAACGCGAAGTCTAGGCAGGCAGATGCCTACACCAGCGAAAGGCTGAAAAAACACGCCTAAATCACACCGACCTATTACAAAGCAATGCCTGGCGGCGGTTCTGGATAGGTCGGGGAAAACAGGAGGTTTTAGTGGGTCCCACCCAGAGTAATTTGTAAAATCTCTGGCGTGAATCTCACACTATAAGTGTCCGTCTGCTGCGGGCACTTTTGTTTGGTCGGCAAATTTCCTCCTTAGAAAAAAAAAAAAAAAAAAAAAAAAAAAAAAAAAAGGTTAGGTTAGGTTAGGTTAGGTTAGGTTAGGTTAGGTTAGGTTAGGTTAGGTTAGGTTAGGTTAGGTTAGGTTAGGTTAGGTTAGGTTAGGTTAGGTTAGGTTAGGTTAGGTTAGGTTAGGTTAGGTTAGGTTAGGTTAGGTTAGGTTAGGTTAGGTTAGGTTCTCTCGGGGGAGCCTGTCCCCTAGAGAGCGCGTCCCCAGGTGGCGGATAGGGGAATGCTCGCCAGTGACTATGTTGCTGGAGGGTAGGAGTGAAATAAAATAGCTCCCGCGGACCAACAGGCTGGAGGGGAAGACAACGGGGTGGTCTTCTCCTCCAACAACACCGAAGAAGCAGGAGCACACCCCCAGCGTCTCGGCCCGGACTTCGAACAGCAATGCTTCGGTGATCGGGTCAGACGACCGAGAGATGGCAGAGAATGCCCACCAATTCGGAGTATAGGCAGGCAGATGCCTAAACTTGCGAGAGGCCGTGGCAACACGCCTAACATACCGACCTAGTACAAAGCAATGCCTGACGGTGGTTCTGGCTAGGTCGGGGAAGACAGGAGGTTTTAGTGGGTCCCACCCAGAGTAATTGTAAAATCTCTGGCGTGAATCCCACACTATAAGCGTCTGTCTGCTCGGGCGCTTTTGTTTGGTCGGCAAATTTCCTCCTTATGAAAAAAAAAAAAAAAAAAAAAAAGGTTAGGTTAGGTTAGGTCTCTCGGGGGAGCCTGTCCCCTAGAGAGCGCGTCCCCAGGTGGCGGATAGGGGAATGCTCGTCAGTGACTATGTTGCTGGAGGGTAGGAGTGAAATAAAATAGCTCCCGCGGACCAACAGGCTGGAGGGGAAGACAACGGGGTGGTCTTCTCCTCCAACAACACCGAAGAAGCAGGAGCACACCCCCAGCGTCTCGGCCCGGACTTCGAACAGCAATGTTTCGGTGATCGGGTCAGACGACCGAGAGATGGCAGAGAATGCCCACCAATTCGGAGTATAGGCAGGCAGATGCCTAAACTTGCGAGAGGCCGTGGCAACACGCCTAACACACCGACCTAGTACAAAGCAATGCCTGACGGTGGTTCTGGCTAGGTCGGGGAACACAGGAGGTTTTAGTGGGTCCCACCCAGAGTAATTGTAAAATCTCTGGCGTGAATCCCACACTATAAGCGTCTGTCTGCTCGGGCGCTTTTGTTTGGTCGGCAAATTTCCTCCTTATGAAAAAAAAAAAAAGGTTAGGTTAGGTTCTCTCGGGGGAGCCTGTCCCCTAGAGAGCGCGTCCCCAGGTGGCGGATAGGGGAATGCTCGTCAGTGACTATGTTGCTGGAGGGTAGGAGTGAAATAAAATAGCTCCCGCGGACCAACAGGCTGGAGGGGAAGACAACGGGGTGGTCTTCTCCTCCAACAACACGGAAGAATGCTCACATCCGCAGTCGTCGTCGCTCGCAAATGTTGCACCTGCATCGGTGGTTTTCGATGGCGACCGTCGGCCTCCATGTTTGCCGGTTGAAGTCGTACCAACCGGAAACTTGTAGAGGCCGATGTTGACGCCCGTGACCATCGATCGGGAGTTCTTTTATAACTGCTGTCTGCTTCATTTGTGGGTGACCGATTGTTGATGATCCTGAGCAAGAGTGGTGCCTCCGTGCACTGCTCTCTCCCAACATAGAAGAACACTCACATCCGCAGTCGCCGATGTTGCACCTGCATCGGTGGATCTAGTCGGCGCCCGTCTGCCTCCATGTTCCCCGGTTGAAGGCGTTCAGACTGGAAACTTGCAGAGGCCGATGCGTGCGCGCCCGTGACCATCGATCGGGAGTTCTCTATAACTGCTGTCTGCTTCATTCGCGGGCGACCGATAGCTGATGATCCTGAGTGGATGAGTGGTGCCTCCAGGCGCCCAAATCTAGAGCACACCCCCAGCGTCTCGGCTCGGACTCCGGACAGCAATGCTCCGGTGACCGAGCCGGACGACCGAGATGGCAGCAAATGCCCTTTAACTCCGAGTATAGGCAGGCAGATGCCTAGACTTGCGATAGGCCGTGGTAACACGCCTAACATACCGACCTAGTACAAAGCAATGCCTGACGGTGGTTCTGGCTAGGTCGGGGAACACAGGAGGTTTTAGTGGGTCCCACCCAGAGTAATTGTAAAATCTCTGGCGTGAATCCCACACTATAAGCGTCTGTCTGCTCGGGCGCTTTTGTTTGGTCGGCAAATTCCCTCCTTAGGAAAAAAAAAAAAAAAAAAAAAAAAAAAAAGGTTAGGTTAGGTTAGGTTAGGTTAGGTTAGGTTAGGTTAGGTTAGGTTAGGTTAGGTTAGGTTAGGTTAGGTTAGGTTAGGTTAGGTTAGGTTAGGTTAGGTTAGGTTAGGTTAGGTTAGGTTAGGTTAGGTTAGGTTAGGTTAGGTTAGGTTAGGTTAGGTTAGGTTAGGTTAGGTTAGGTTAGGTTAGGTTAGGTTAGGTTAGGTTAGGTTAGGTTAGGTTAGGTTAGGTTAGGTTAGGTTAGGTTAGGTTAGGTTAGGTTAGGTTAGGTTAGGTTAGGTTAGGTTAGGTTAGGTTAGGTTAGGTTAGGTTAGGTTAGGTTAGGTTAGGTTAGGTTAGGTTAGGTTAGGTTAGGTTAGGTTAGGTTAGGTTAGGTTAGGTTCTCTCGGGGGAGCCTGTCCCCTAGAGAGCGCGTCCCCAGGTGGCGGATAGGGGAATGCTCGTCAGTGACTATGTTGCTGGAGGGTAGGAGTGAAATAAAATAGCTCCCGCGGACCAACAGGCTGGAGGGGAAGACAACGGGGTGGTCTTCTCCTCCAACAACACGGAAGAATGCTCACATCCGCAGTCGTCGTCGCTCACAAGTGTTGCACCTGCATCGGTGGTTCTCGATGGCGACCGTCGGCCTCCATGTTTGCCGGTTGAAGTCGTACCAACCGGAAACTTGTAGAGGCCGATGTTGACGCCCGTGACCATCGATCGGGAGTTCTTTTATAACTGCTGTCTGCTTCATTTGTGGGTGACCGATTGTTGATGATCCTGAGCAAGAGTGGTGCCTCCGTGCACTGCTCTCTCCCAACATAGAAGAACACTCACATCCGCAGTCGCCGTTGTTCGCGAATGTTGCACCTGCATCGGTGGATCTAGTCGGCGCCCGTCTGCCTCCATGTTCCCCGGTTGAAGGCGTTCAGACTGGAAACTTGCAGAGGCCGATGCGTGCGCGCCCGTGACCATCGATCGGGAGTTCTCTATAACTGCTGTCTGCTTCATTCGCGGGCGACCGATAGCTGATGATCCTGAGTGAATGAGTGGTGCCTCCGGGCGCCCAAATCAAGAGCACACCCCCAGCGTCTCGGCTCGGACTCCGGACAGCAATGCTCCGGTGACCGAGCCGGACGACCGAGATGGCAGCAAATGCCCTTTAACTCCGAGTATAGGCAGGCAGATGCCTAGACTTGCGATAGGCCGTGGCAACACGCCTAACATACCGACCTAGTACAAAGCAATGCCTGACGGTGGTTCTGGCTAGGTCGGGGAACACAGGAGGTTTTAGTGGGTCCCACCCAGAGTAATTGTAAAATCTCTGGCGTGAATCCCACACTATAAGCGTCTGTCTGCTCGGGCGCTTTTGTTTGGTCGGCAAATTTCCTCCTTAGGAAAAAAAAAAAAAAAAAAAAAAAAAAAAAAAAAAAAAAAGGTTAGGTTAGGTTAGGTTAGGTTAGGTTAGGTTAGGTTAGGTTAGGTTAGGTTAGGTTAGGTTAGGTTAGGTTAGGTTAGGTTAGGTTAGGTTAGGTTAGGTTAGGTTAGGTTAGGTTAGGTTAGGTTAGGTTAGGTTAGGTTAGGTTAGGTTAGGTTAGGTTAGGTTAGGTTAGGTTAGGTTAGGTTAGGTTAGGTT
>JANIJI010000008.1:18622500-18627500 GCA_024500535.1 Leptonema lineaticorne
GGTTAGGTTAGGTTAGGTTAGGTTAGGTTAGGTTAGGTTAGGTTAGGTTAGGTTAGGTTAGGTTAGGTTAGGTTAGGTTAGGTTAGGTTAGGTTAGGTTAGGTTAGGTTAGGTTAGGTTAGGTTAGGTTAGGTTAGGTTAGGTTAGGTTAGGTTAGGTTAGGTTAGGTTAGGTTAGGTTAGGTTAGGTTAGGTTAGGTTAGGTTAGGTTAGGTTAGGTTAGGTTAGGTTAGGTTAGGTTAGGTTAGGTTAGGTTAGGTTAGGTTAGGTTAGGTTAGGTTAGGTTAGGTTAGGTTAGGTTAGGTTAGGTTAGGTTAGGTTAGGTTAGGTTAGGTTAGGTTAGGTTAGGTTAGGTTAGGTTAGGTTAGGTTAGGTTAGGTTAGGTTAGGTTAGGTTAGGTTAGGTTAGGTTAGGTTAGGTTAGGTTAGGTTAGGTTAGGTTAGGTTAGGTTAGGTTAGGTTAGGTTAGGTTAGGTTAGGTTAGGTTAGGTTAGGTTAGGTTAGGTTAGGTTAGGTTAGGTTAGGTTAGGTTAGGTTAGGTTAGGTTAGGTTAGGTTAGGTTAGGTTAGGTTAGGTTAGGTTAGGTTAGGTTAGGTTAGGTTAGGTTAGGTTAGGTTAGGTTAGGTTAGGTTAGGTTAGGTTAGGTTAGGTTAGGTTAGGTTAGGTTAGGTTAGGTTAGGTTAGGTTAGGTTAGGTTAGGTTAGGTTAGGTTAGGTTAGGTTAGGTTAGGTTAGGTTAGGTTAGGTTAGGTTAGGTTAGGTTAGGTTAGGTTAGGTTAGGTTAGGTTAGGTTAGGTTAGGTTAGGTTAGGTTAGGTTAGGTTAGGTTAGGTTAGGTTAGGTTAGGTTAGGTTAGGTTAGGTTAGGTTAGGTTAGGTTAGGTTAGGTTAGGTTAGGTTAGGTTAGGTTAGGTTAGGTTAGGTTAGGTTAGGTTAGGTTAGGTTAGGTTAGGTTAGGTTAGGTTAGGTTAGGTTAGGTTAGGTTAGGTTAGGTTAGGTTAGGTTAGGTTAGGTTAGGTTAGGTTAGGTTAGGTTAGGTTAGGTTAGGTTAGGTTAGGTTAGGTTAGGTTAGGTTAGGTTAGGTTAGGTTAGGTTAGGTTAGGTTAGGTTAGGTTAGGTTAGGTTAGGTTAGGTTAGGTTAGGTTAGGTTAGGTTAGGTTAGGTTAGGTTAGGTTAGGTTAGGTTAGGTTAGGTTAGGTTAGGTTAGGTTAGGTTAGGTTAGGTTAGGTTAGGTTAGGTTAGGTTAGGTTAGGTTAGGTTAGGTTAGGTTAGGTTAGGTTAGGTTAGGTTAGGTTAGGTTAGGTTAGGTTAGGTTAGGTTAGGTTAGGTTAGGTTAGGTTAGGTTAGGTTAGGTTAGGTTAGGTTAGGTTAGGTTAGGTTAGGTTAGGTTAGGTTAGGTTAGGTTAGGTTAGGTTAGGTTAGGTTAGGTTAGGTTAGGTTAGGTTAGGTTAGGTTAGGTTAGGTTAGGTTAGGTTAGGTTAGGTTAGGTTAGGTTAGGTTAGGTTAGGTTAGGTTAGGTTAGGTTAGGTTAGGTTAGGTTAGGTTAGGTTAGGTTAGGTTAGGTTAGGTTAGGTTAGGTTAGGTTAGGTTAGGTTAGGTTAGGTTAGGTTAGGTTAGGTTAGGTTAGGTTAGGTTAGGTTAGGTTAGGTTAGGTTAGGTTAGGTTAGGTTAGGTTAGGTTAGGTTAGGTTAGGTTAGGTTAGGTTAGGTTAGGTTAGGTTAGGTTAGGTTAGGTTAGGTTAGGTTAGGTTAGGTTAGGTTAGGTTAGGTTAGGTTAGGTTAGGTTAGGTTAGGTTAGGTTAGGTTAGGTTAGGTTAGGTTAGGTTAGGTTAGGTTAGGTTAGGTTAGGTTAGGTTAGGTTAGGTTAGGTTAGGTTAGGTTAGGTTAGGTTAGGTTAGGTTAGGTTAGGTTAGGTTAGGTTAGGTTAGGTTAGGTTAGGTTAGGTTAGGTTAGGTTAGGTTAGGTTAGGTTAGGTTAGGTTAGGTTAGGTTAGGTTAGGTTAGGTTAGGTTAGGTTAGGTTAGGTTAGGTTAGGTTAGGTTAGGTTAGGTTAGGTTAGGTTAGGTTAGGTTAGGTTAGGTTAGGTTAGGTTAGGTTAGGTTAGGTTAGGTTAGGTTAGGTTAGGTTAGGTTAGGTTAGGTTAGGTTAGGTTAGGTTAGGTTAGGTTAGGTTAGGTTAGGTTAGGTTAGGTTAGGTTAGGTTAGGTTAGGTTAGGTTAGGTTAGGTTAGGTTAGGTTAGGTTAGGTTAGGTTAGGTTAGGTTAGGTTAGGTTAGGTTAGGTTAGGTTAGGTTAGGTTAGGTTAGGTTAGGTTAGGTTAGGTTAGGTTAGGTTAGGTTAGGTTAGGTTAGGTTAGGTTAGGTTAGGTTAGGTTAGGTTAGGTTAGGTTAGGTTAGGTTAGGTTAGGTTAGGTTAGGTTAGGTTAGGTTAGGTTAGGTTAGGTTAGGTTAGGTTAGGTTAGGTTAGGTTAGGTTAGGTTAGGTTAGGTTAGGTTAGGTTAGGTTAGGTTAGGTTAGGTTAGGTTAGGTTAGGTTAGGTTAGGTTAGGTTAGGTTAGGTTAGGTTAGGTTAGGTTAGGTTAGGTTAGGTTAGGTTAGGTTAGGTTAGGTTAGGTTAGGTTAGGTTAGGTTAGGTTAGGTTAGGTTAGGTTAGGTTAGGTTAGGTTAGGTTAGGTTAGGTTAGGTTAGGTTAGGTTAGGTTAGGTTAGGTTAGGTTAGGTTAGGTTAGGTTAGGTTAGGTTAGGTTAGGTTAGGTTAGGTTAGGTTAGGTTAGGTTAGGTTAGGTTAGGTTAGGTTAGGTTAGGTTAGGTTAGGTTAGGTTAGGTTAGGTTAGGTTAGGTTAGGTTAGGTTAGGTTAGGTTAGGTTAGGTTAGGTTAGGTTAGGTTAGGTTAGGTTAGGTTAGGTTAGGTTAGGTTAGGTTAGGTTAGGTTAGGTTAGGTTAGGTTAGGTTAGGTTAGGTTAGGTTAGGTTAGGTTAGGTTAGGTTAGGTTAGGTTAGGTTAGGTTAGGTTAGGTTAGGTTAGGTTAGGTTAGGTTAGGTTAGGTTAGGTTAGGTTAGGTTAGGTTAGGTTAGGTTAGGTTAGGTTAGGTTAGGTTAGGTTAGGTTAGGTTAGGTTAGGTTAGGTTAGGTTAGGTTAGGTTAGGTTAGGTTAGGTTAGGTTAGGTTAGGTTAGGTTAGGTTAGGTTAGGTTAGGTTAGGTTAGGTTAGGTTAGGTTAGGTTAGGTTAGGTTAGGTTAGGTTAGGTTAGGTTAGGTTAGGTTAGGTTAGGTTAGGTTAGGTTAGGTTAGGTTAGGTTAGGTTAGGTTAGGTTAGGTTAGGTTAGGTTAGGTTAGGTTAGGTTAGGTTAGGTTAGGTTAGGTTAGGTTAGGTTAGGTTAGGTTAGGTTAGGTTAGGTTAGGTTAGGTTAGGTTAGGTTAGGTTAGGTTAGGTTAGGTTAGGTTAGGTTAGGTTAGGTTAGGTTAGGTTAGGTTAGGTTAGGTTAGGTTAGGTTAGGTTAGGTTAGGTTAGGTTAGGTTAGGTTAGGTTAGGTTAGGTTAGGTTAGGTTAGGTTAGGTTAGGTTAGGTTAGGTTAGGTTAGGTTAGGTTAGGTTAGGTTAGGTTAGGTTAGGTTAGGTTAGGTTAGGTTAGGTTAGGTTAGGTTAGGTTAGGTTAGGTTAGGTTAGGTTAGGTTAGGTTAGGTTAGGTTAGGTTAGGTTAGGTTAGGTTAGGTTAGGTTAGGTTAGGTTAGGTTAGGTTAGGTTAGGTTAGGTTAGGTTAGGTTAGGTTAGGTTAGGTTAGGTTAGGTTAGGTTAGGTTAGGTTAGGTTAGGTTAGGTTAGGTTAGGTTAGGTTAGGTTAGGTTAGGTTAGGTTAGGTTAGGTTAGGTTAGGTTAGGTTAGGTTAGGTTAGGTTAGGTTAGGTTAGGTTAGGTTAGGTTAGGTTAGGTTAGGTTAGGTTAGGTTAGGTTAGGTTAGGTTAGGTTAGGTTAGGTTAGGTTAGGTTAGGTTAGGTTAGGTTAGGTTAGGTTAGGTTAGGTTAGGTTAGGTTAGGTTAGGTTAGGTTAGGTTAGGTTAGGTTAGGTTAGGTTAGGTTAGGTTAGGTTAGGTTAGGTTAGGTTAGGTTAGGTTAGGTTAGGTTAGGTTAGGTTAGGTTAGGTTAGGTTAGGTTAGGTTAGGTTAGGTTAGGTTAGGTTAGGTTAGGTTAGGTTAGGTTAGGTTAGGTTAGGTTAGGTTAGGTTAGGTTAGGTTAGGTTAGGTTAGGTTAGGTTAGGTTAGGTTAGGTTAGGTTAGGTTAGGTTAGGTTAGGTTAGGTTAGGTTAGGTTAGGTTAGGTTAGGTTAGGTTAGGTTAGGTTAGGTTAGGTTAGGTTAGGTTAGGTTAGGTTAGGTTAGGTTAGGTTAGGTTAGGTTAGGTTAGGTTAGGTTAGGTTAGGTTAGGTTAGGTTAGGTTAGGTTAGGTTAGGTTAGGTTAGGTTAGGTTAGGTTAGGTTAGGTTAGGTTAGGTTAGGTTAGGTTAGGTTAGGTTAGGTTAGGTTAGGTTAGGTTAGGTTAGGTTAGGTTAGGTTAGGTTAGGTTAGGTTAGGTTAGGTTAGGTTAGGTTAGGTTAGGTTAGGTTAGGTTAGGTTAGGTTAGGTTAGGTTAGGTTAGGTTAGGTTAGGTTAGGTTAGGTTAGGTTAGGTTAGGTTAGGTTAGGTTAGGTTAGGTTAGGTTAGGTTAGGTTAGGTTAGGTTAGGTTAGGTTAGGTTAGGTTAGGTTAGGTTAGGTTAGGTTAGGTTAGGTTAGGTTAGGTTAGGTTAGGTTAGGTTAGGTTAGGTTAGGTTAGGTTAGGTTAGGTTAGGTTAGGTTAGGTTAGGTTAGGTTAGGTTAGGTTAGGTTAGGTTAGGTTAGGTTAGGTTAGGTTAGGTTAGGTTAGGTTAGGTTAGGTTAGGTTAGGTTAGGTTAGGTTAGGTTAGGTTAGGTTAGGTTAGGTTAGGTTAGGTTAGGTTAGGTTAGGTTAGGTTAGGTTAGGTTAGGTTAGGTTAGGTTAGGTTAGGTTA
>JANIJI010000009.1:5000-7500 GCA_024500535.1 Leptonema lineaticorne
TAACCTAACCTAACCTAACCTAACCTAACCTAACCTAACCTAACCTAACCTAACCTAACCTAACCTAACCTAACCTAACCTAACCTAACCTAACCTAACCTAACCTAACCTAACCTAACCTAACCTAACCTAACCTAACCTAACCTAACCTAACCTAACCTAACCTAACCTAACCTAACCTAACCTAACCTAACCTAACCTAACCTAACCTAACCTAACCTAACCTAACCTAACCTAACCTAACCTAACCTAACCTAACCTAACCTAACCTAACCTAACCTAACCTAACCTAACCTAACCTAACCTAACCTAACCTAACCTAACCTAACCTAACCTAACCTAACCTAACCTAACCTAACCTAACCTAACCTAACCTAACCTAACCTAACCTAACCTAACCTAACCTAACCTAACCTAACCTAACCTAACCTAACCTAACCTAACCTAACCTAACCTAACCTAACCTAACCTAACCTAACCTAACCTAACCTAACCTAACCTAACCTAACCTAACCTAACCTAACCTAACCTAACCTAACCTAACCTAACCTAACCTAACCTAACCTAACCTAACCTAACCTAACCTAACCTAACCTAACCTAACCTAACCTAACCTAACCTAACCTAACCTAACCTAACCTAACCTAACCTAACCTAACCTAACCTAACCTAACCTAACCTAACCTAACCTAACCTAACCTAACCTAACCTAACCTAACCTAACCTAACCTAACCTAACCTAACCTAACCTAACCTAACCTAACCTAACCTAACCTAACCTAACCTAACCTAACCTAACCTAACCTAACCTAACCTAACCTAACCTAACCTAACCTAACCTAACCTAACCTAACCTAACCTAACCTAACCTAACCTAACCTAACCTAACCTAACCTAACCTAACCTAACCTAACCTAACCTAACCTAACCTAACCTAACCTAACCTAACCTAACCTAACCTAACCTAACCTAACCTAACCTAACCTAACCTAACCTAACCTAACCTAACCTAACCTAACCTAACCTAACCTAACCTAACCTAACCTAACCTAACCTAACCTAACCTAACCTAACCTAACCTAACCTAACCTAACCTAACCTAACCTAACCTAACCTAACCTAACCTAACCTAACCTAACCTAACCTAACCTAACCTAACCTAACCTAACCTAACCTAACCTAACCTAACCTAACCTAACCTAACCTAACCTAACCTAACCTAACCTAACCTAACCTAACCTAACCTAACCTAACCTAACCTAACCTAACCTAACCTAACCTAACCTAACCTAACCTAACCTAACCTAACCTAACCTAACCTAACCTAACCTAACCTAACCTAACCTAACCTAACCTAACCTAACCTAACCTAACCTAACCTAACCTAACCTAACCTAACCTAACCTAACCTAACCTAACCTAACCTAACCTAACCTAACCTAACCTAACCTAACCTAACCTAACCTAACCTAACCTAACCTAACCTAACCTAACCTAACCTAACCTAACCTAACCTAACCTAACCTAACCTAACCTAACCTAACCTAACCTAACCTAACCTAACCTAACCTAACCTAACCTAACCTAACCTAACCTAACCTAACCTAACCTAACCTAACCTAACCTAACCTAACCTAACCTAACCTAACCTAACCTAACCTAACCTAACCTAACCTAACCTAACCTAACCTAACCTAACCTAACCTAACCTAACCTAACCTAACCTAACCTAACCTAACCTAACCTAACCTAACCTAACCTAACCTAACCTAACCTAACCTAACCTAACCTAACCTAACCTAACCTAACCTAACCTAACCTAACCTAACCTAACCTAACCTAACCTAACCTAACCTAACCTAACCTAACCTAACCTAACCTAACCTAACCTAACCTAACCTAACCTAACCTAACCTAACCTAACCTAACCTAACCTAACCTAACCTAACCTAACCTAACCTAACCTAACCTAACCTAACCTAACCTAACCTAACCTAACCTAACCTAACCTAACCTAACCTAACCTAACCTAACCTAACCTAACCTAACCTAACCTAACCTAACCTAACCTAACCTAACCTAACCTAACCTAACCTAACCTAACCTAACCTAACCTAACCTAACCTAACCTAACCTAACCTAACCTAACCTAACCTAACCTAACCTAACCTAACCTAACCTAACCTAACCTAACCTAACCTAACCTAACCTAACCTAACCTAACCTAACCTAACCTAACCTAACCTAACCTAACCTAACCTAACCTAACCTAACCTAACCTAACCTAACCTAACCTAACCTAACCTAACCTAACCTAACCTAACCTAACCTAACCTAACCTAACCTAACCTAACCTAACCTAACCTAACCTAACCTAACCTAACCTAACCTAACCTAACCTAACCTAACCTAACCTAACCTAACCTAACCTAACCTAACCTAACCTAACCTAACCTAACCTAACCTAACCTAACCTAACCTAACCTAACCTAACCTAACC
>JANIJI010000009.1:12500-195000 GCA_024500535.1 Leptonema lineaticorne
CATTTGCTGCCATCTCGGTCGTCCGGCTCGGTCACCGGAGCATTGCTGTCCGGAGTCCGAGCCGAGACGCTGGGGGTGTGCTCTTGATTTGGGCGCCCGGAGGCACCACTCATCCACTCAGGATCATCAGCTATCGGTCGCCCGCGAATGAAGCAGACAGCAGTTGTAGAGAACTCCCGATCGATGGTCACGGGCGCGCACGCATCGGCCTCTGCAAGTTTCCAGTCTGAACGCCTTCAACCGGGGAACATGGAGGTAGACGGGCGCCGACTAGATCCACCGATGCAGGTGCAACATTCGCGAACAACGGCGACTGCGGATGTGAGTGTTCTTCTATGTTGGGAGAGAGCAGTGCACGGAGGCACCACTCTTGCTCAGGATCATCAACAATCGGTCACCCACAAATGAAGCAGACAGCAGTTATAAAAGAACTCCCGATCGATGGTCACGGGCGTCAACATCGGCCTCTACAAGTTTCCGGTTGGTACGACTTCAACCGGCAAACATGGAGGCCGACGGTCGCCATCGAGAACCACCGATGCAGGTGCAGCATTTGTGAGCGACGACGACTGCGGATGTGAGCATTCTTCCGTGTTGTTGGAGGAGAAGACCACCCCGTTGTCTTCCCCTCCAGCCTGTTGGTCCGCGGGAGCTATTTTATTTCACTCCTACCCTCCAGCAACATAGTCACTGACGAGCATTCCCCTATCCGCCACCTGGGGACGCGCTCTCTAGGGGACAGGCTCCCCCGAGAGAACCTAACCTAACCTAACCTAACCTAACCTAACCTAACCTAACCTAACCTAACCTAACCTAACCTTTTTTTTTTTTTTTTTTTTTTTTTTTTTTTTTTTTTTTTTTTTCCTAAGGAGGGAATTTGCCGACCAAACAAAAGCGCCCGAGCAGACAGACGCTTATAGTGTGGGATTCACGCCAGAGATTTTACAATTACTCTGGGTGGGACCCACTAAAACCTCCTGTCTTCCCCGACCTAGCCAGAACCACCGTCAGGCATTGCTTTGTACTAGGTCGGTGTGTTGGCGTGTTGCCACGGCCTCTCGCAAGTTTAGGCATCTGCCTGCCTATACTCGGAGTTAAAGGGCATTTGCTGCCATCTCGGTCGTCCGGCTCGGTCACCGGAGCATTGCTGTCCGGAGTCCGAGCCGAGACGCTGAGGGTGTGCTCTTGATTTGGGCGCCCGGAGGCACCACTCATCCACTCAGGATCATCAGCTATCGGTCGCCCGCGAATGAAGCAGACAGCAGTTATAGAGAACTCCCGATCGATGGTCACGGGCGCGCACGCATCGGCCTCTGCAAGTTTCCAGTCTGAACGCCTTCAACCGGGGAACATGGAGGCAGACGGGCGCCGACTAGATCCACCGATGCAGGTGCAACATTCGCGAACAACGGCGACTGCGGATGTGAGTGTTCTTCTATGTTGGGAGAGAGCAGTGCACGGAGGCACCACTCTTGCTCAGGATCATCAACAATCGGTCACCCACAAATGAAGCAGACAGCAGTTATAAAAGAACTCCCGATCGATGGTCACGGGCGTCAACATCGGCCTCTACAAGTTTCCGGTTGGTACGACTTCAACCGGCAAACATGGAGGCCGACGGTCGCCATCGAGAACCACCGATGCAGGTGCAACACTTGTGAGCGACGACGACTGCGGATGTGAGCATTCTTCCGTGTTGTTGGAGGAGAAGACCACCCCGTTGTCTTCCCCTCCAGCCTGTTGGTCCGCGGGAGCTATTTTATTTCACTCCTACCCTCCAGCAACATAGTCACTGACGAGCATTCCCCTATCCGCCACCTGGGGACGCGCTCTCTAGGGGACAGGCTCCCCCGAGAGAACCTAACCTAACCTAACCTAACCTAACCTAACCTAACCTAACCTAACCTAACCTAACCTAACCTAACCTAACCTAACCTAACCTAACCTAACCTAACCTAACCTAACCTTTTTTTTTTTTTTTTTTTTTCATAAGGAGGAAATTTGCCGACCAAACAAAAGCGCCCGAGCAGACAGACGCTTATAGTGTGGGATTCACGCCAGAGATTTTACAATTACTCTGGGTGGGACCCACTAAAACCTCCTGTCTTCCCCGACCTAGCCAGAACCACCGTCAGGCATTGCTTTGTACTAGGTCGGTATGTTAGGCGTGTTGCCACGGCCTCTCGCAAGTTTAGGCATCTGCCTGCCTATACTCCGAATTGGTGGGCATTCTCTGCCATCTCTCGGTCGTCTGACCCGATCACCGAAGCATTGCTGTTCGAAGTCCGGGCCGAGACGCTGGGGGTGTGCTCCTGGTTAAGCGTCCGGAGGCACCACTCATCCACTCAGGATCATCAGCAATCGGTCGCCCACGAATGAAGCAGACAGCAGTTGTAGAGAACTCCCGATCGATGGTCACGGGCGCGCGCGCATCGGCGTCTGCAAGTTTCCAGTCTGTACGCCTTCAACCGGGGAACATGGAGGCCGACGGGCGCCGACTAGATCCACCGATGCAGGTGCAACATTCGGGAGCAACGGCGACTGCGGATGTGAGTGTTCTTCTTTGTTGGGAGGGAGCAGTGCTCGGAGGCTCCATTCTTGCTCAGGATCATCAACAATCGGTCACCCACAAATGAAGCAGACAGCAGTTATGAAGAACTCCCGATCGATGGTCACGGGCGTCAACATCGGCCTCTACAAGTTTCCGGTTGGTACGACTTCAACCGGGGAACATGGAGGCCGACGGTCGCCATCGAAAACCACCGATGCAGGTGCAACATTTGTGAGCGACGGCGACTGCGGATGTGAGCATTCTTCCGTGTTGTTGGAGGAGAAGACCACCCCGTTGTCTTCCCCTCCAGCCTGTTGGTCCGCGGGAGCTATTTTATTTCACTCCTACCCTCCAGCAACAGAGTCGCTGACGAGCATTCCCCTATCCGCCACCTGGGGACGCGCTCTCTAGGGGACAGGCTCCCCCGAGAGAACCTAACCTAACCTAACCTAACCTAACCTAACCTAACCTAACCTAACCTAACCTAACCTAACCTAACCTAACCTAACCTAACCTAACCTAACCTAACCTAACCTAACCTAACCTAACCTAACCTAACCTAACCTAACCTAACCTAACCTAACCTAACCTAACCTAACCTAACCTAACCTAACCTAACCTAACCTAACCTAACCTAACCTAACCTAACCTAACCTAACCTAACCTAACCTAACCTAACCTAACCTAACCTAACCTAACCTAACCTAACCTAACCTAACCTAACCTAACCTAACCTAACCTAACCTTTTTTTTTTTTTTTTTTTTTTTTTTTTTTTTTTTTTTTTTTTTTTTTTTTTTTTTTTCTAAGGAGGAAATTTGCCGACCAAACAAAAGTGCCCGCAGCAGACGGACACTTATAGTGTGAGATTCACGCCAGAGATTTTACAAATTACTCTGGGTGGGACCCACTAAAACCTCCTGTTTTCCCCGACCTATCCAGAACCGCCGCCAGGCATTGCTTTGTAATAGGTCGGTGTGATTTAGGCGTGTTTTTTCAGCCTTTCGCTGGTGTAGGCATCTGCCTGCCTAGACTTCGCGTTTGTGGGCATCTAATTGCCTTCACTCTCTCTGTCTGGCCCGGTCATCCGGACATTGCTGTCCAGAACCCGGGCCGAGACGTTATCCTATGGGTCTTCTTACCCTCTCCGCCTCCTCCTTCATTTTCATGACGGCGGAGGCGAAGTCGAGCCAGGACGACCAGTTCTCGATGTTCTCGAGCATACTGCTCACCATCACCTCCGGCGTAACCGAGTCCCGTCGCAGAGCTCGTGAAAGCTTGCAGCGTTCCTCGATCCACGCCGGGCAATGGAATGCGGTATGCTCGGCGTCGTCCAGACTGGAATCGCAATGGTGACAGGCCGTCGAGTTCTCCTTTCCGATCCTGTGAAGGTACGAAGAGAAGGACCCGTGGCCGGACAGGAGTTGGGTGAGATGGTAGCTCAGCTCGCCGTGCGATCTGCCACACCACGTCCTCAGATCGCCGATGAGTCTGTGCGTCCACCTGCCCTTCTCCGAGTCGTCCCATCGCTTTTGCCAGTCTTCATATCTGACGGCTCTCGCGTCAGATCTGGTGGCTCCGCCGTAAACGGCCCGCCTCTCCTCGGCTAGAAGGTCGATAGGCGAGATTGCCGCAATGACGAGGACGGCATCTTCGGACACAGTTCTGTACGCAGTCGCGACCCGAAGGGCGCTTCTGCGCTGAACTTGTGCCATAATGCGCCTGGTCCTTTGCACCGACAGAGCCGACGCCCACACCGGAGCGCCGTAGAGCATAGTGGAGTGCACCACCGAATTCAGCAGCACCCTCCGCCTATACCTCGGCCCCCCGATGTTTGGCATCAGCCCCGCCAACTGCTCTGTCACTACGGCCGCCTTTGCGGATGCCTTCCGGACGTGTTCGGCGAAGGTAAGCTTACGGTCTAGGTGGACGCCTAGATACCGAAGCGAGGGTGCGAAAGTCACCCCGTGTCCCTCCACCGTCAGCGCCGGAGGCTCCATCTTCCTTCTCCTCGAGAAGAGAACGGCCTCGGTCTTGTGAGGGGCCAGTCTGAGTCCCGACTCCCGCATCCAGGAGCAGATCCGGTGCAACGTCATTTGAGTGACGAACTGCAGCTCGGAGGTGCTCTTTCCCGTGGCGATAACGGCGACGTCGTCCGCGAAGGCAACTATTTCTGCCCCCGCGGGGAGATCCACCCTGAGGAGGCCGTCATACATGATGTTCCACAGAGCTGGCCCGAGGACCGAACCCTGCGGAACACCCGCCTCCACTGCTCTGGTGTGAGTCACTCCGAGCTGATCGACATACTCAAGATGTCGATCGCTCAGGTAACTCGCCAGTAACTTGACGATGGAGCTGGGCGCCCGGACTCCTCCGCTCAGCGCTTTGAGAATTAGATCCCATCGCGCCGAGTTGAAGGCGTTCCGGACGTCAAGCGCCACCATCACGACACTGTGGCTCGCTTTGACAGATCCCTCCCAAGCCGTCCGTATTTTTGAGACGACCCGGGAGATGGCGTCGATCGTGGATCTGCCGCGGCGGAAGCCATACTGGCTATCGGCCAATCCGGTCAGCGGGTGCTCGATGCAAGACTGGAGCCTGTTTAATATCAAACGCTCCAGTAGCTTGCCCACCCCGCTGATCATGCAGAGCGGTCTGTACGTGGGCGGACCGGAGACCGATCCTCCGCCTTTCGGCATGAGAACCAGCCTCTGTCTCTTCCAGGACCGCCCAAACACTCCCTGTTTTAGGCACGGATTGAACGTATCCAGAAGCAGCTCCGGGTATTTCTCGGCTACGACGCGCAGCACCGCGTTCGGTACTCCGTCTGGACCGGGAGTCTTATCCCCTCCCAGACGGGTGGCTGCCAACGCCAAAACCTAACCTAACCTAACCTAACCTAACCTAACCTAACCTAACCTAACCTAACCTAACCTAACCTAACCTAACCTAACCTAACCTAACCTAACCTAACCTAACCTTTTTTTTTTTTTTTTTTTTTTCTAAGGAGGAAATTTGCCGACCAAACAAAAGTGCCCGCAGCAGACGGACACTTATAGTGTGAGATTCACGCCAGAGATTTTACAAATTACTCTGGGTGGGACTCACTAAAACCTCCTGTCTTCCCCGACCTAGCCAGAACCACCGTCAGGCATTGCTTTGTACTAGGTCGGTATGTTAGGCGTGTTGCCACGGCCTCTCGCAAGTTTAGGCATCTGCCTGCCTATACTCCGAATTGGTGGGCATTCTCTGCCATCTCTCGGTCGTCTGACCCGATCACCGAAGCATTGCTGTTCGAAGTCCGGGCCGAGACGCTGGGGGTGTGCTCTTGATTTGGGCGCCCGGAGGCACCACTCATCCACTCAGGATCATCAGCTATCGGTCGCCCGCGAATGAAGCAGACAGCAGTTATAGAGAACTCCCGATCGATGGTCACGGGCGCGCACGCATCGGCCTCTGCAAGTTTCCAGTCTGAACGCCTTCAACCGGGGAACATGGAGGCAGACGGGCGCCGACTAGATCCACCGATGCAGGTGCAACATTCGCGAACAACGGCGACTGCGGATGTGAGTGTTCTTCTATGTTGGGAGAGAGCAGTGCACGGAGGCACCACTCTTGCTCAGGATCATCAACATTCGGTCACCCACAAATGAAGCAGACGGCAGTTATAAAAGAACTCCCGATCGATGGTCACGGGCGTCAACATCGGCCTCTACAAGTTTCCGGTTGGTACGACTTCAACCGGCAAACATGGAGGCCGACGGTCGCCATCGAGAACCACCGATGCAGGTGCAACATTTGTGAGCGGCGACGACTGCGGATGTGAGCATTCTTCCGTGTTGTTGGAGGAGAAGACCACCCCGTTGTCTTCCCCTCCAGCCTGTTGGTCCGCGGGAGCTATTTTATTTCACTCCTACCCTCCAGCAACATAGTCACTGACGAGCATTCCCCTATCCGCCACCTGGGGACGCGCTCTCTAGGGGACAGGCTCCCCCGAGAGAACCTAACCTAACCTAACCTAACCTAACCTAACCTAACCTAACCTAACCTAACCTAACCTAACCTAACCTAACCTAACCTAACCTAACCTAACCTAACCTAACCTAACCTAACCTAACCTAACCTAACCTAACCTTTTTTTTTTTTTTTTTTTTTTTTTTTTTTTTTTTCATAAGGAGGAAATTTGCCGACCAAACAAAAGCGCCCAAGCAGACAGACGCTTATAGTGTGGGATTCACGCCAGAGATTTTACAATTACTCTGGGTGGGACCCACTAAAACCTCCTGTCTTCCCCGACCTAGCCAGAACCACCGTCAGGCATTGCTTTGTACTAGGTCGGTATGTTAGGCGTGTTGCCACGGCCTCTCGCAAGTTTAGGCATCTGCCTGCCTATACTCCGAATTGGTGGGCATTTGCTGCCATCTCGGTCGTCCGGCTCGGTCACCGGAGCATTGCTGTCCGGAGTCCGAGCCGAGACGCTGGGGGTGTGCTCTTGATTTGGGCGCCCGGAGGCACCACTCATCCACTCAGGATCATCAGCTATCGGTCGCCCGCGAATGAAGCAGACAGCAGTTGTAGAGAACTCCCGATCGATGGTCACGGGCGCGCACGCATCGGCCTCTGCAAGTTTCCAGTCTGAACGCCTTCAACCGGGGAACATGGAGGTAGACGGGCGCCGACTAGATCCACCGATGCAGGTGCAACATTCGCGAACAACGGCGACTGCGGATGTGAGTGTTCTTCTATGTTGGGAGAGAGCAGTGCACGGAGGCACCACTCTTGCTCAGGATCATCAACAATCGGTCACCCACAAATGAAGCAGACAGCAGTTATAAAAGAACTCCCGATCGATGGTCACGGGCGTCAACATCGGCCTCTACAAGTTTCCGGTTGGTACGACTTCAACCGGCAAACATGGAGGCCGACGGTCGCCATCGAGAACCACCGATGCAGGTGCAGCATTTGTGAGCGACGACGACTGCGGATGTGAGCATTCTTCCGTGTTGTTGGAGGAGAAGACCACCCCGTTGTCTTCCCCTCCAGCCTGTTGGTCCGCGGGAGCTATTTTATTTCACTCCTACCCTCCAGCAACATAGTCACTGACGAGCATTCCCCTATCCGCCACCTGGGGACGCGCTCTCTAGGGGACAGGCTCCCCCGAGAGAACCTAACCTAACCTAACCTAACCTAACCTAACCTAACCTAACCTAACCTAACCTAACCTAACCTTTTTTTTTTTTTTTTTTTTTTTTTTTTTTTTTTTTTTTTTTTTCCTAAGGAGGGAATTTGCCGACCAAACAAAAGCGCCCGAGCAGACAGACGCTTATAGTGTGGGATTCACGCCAGAGATTTTACAATTACTCTGGGTGGGACCCACTAAAACCTCCTGTGTTCCCCGACCTAGCCAGAACCACCGTCAGGCATTGCTTTGTACTAGGTCGGTATGTTAGGCGTGTTGCCACGGCCTATCGCAAGTCTAGGCATCTGCCTGCCTATACTCGGAGTTAAAGGGCATTTGCTGCCATCTCGGTCGTCCGGCTCGGTCACCGGAGCATTGCTGTCCGGAGTCCGAGCCGAGACGCTGGGGGTGTGCTCTTGATTTGGGCGCCCGGAGGCACCACTCATCCACTCAGGATCATCAGCTATCGGTCGCCCGCGAATGAAGCAGACAGCAGTTATAGAGAACTCCCGATCGATGGTCACGGGCGCGCACGCATCGGCCTCTGCAAGTTTCCAGTCTGAACGCCTTCAACCGGGGAACATGGAGGCAGACGGGCGCCGACTAGATCCACCGATGCAGGTGCAACATTCGCGAGCAACGGCGACTGCGGATGTGAGTGTTCTTCTATGTTGGGAGAGAGCAGTGCACGGAGGCACCACTCTTGCTCAGGATCATCAACAATCGGTCACCCACAAATGAAGCAGACAGCAGTTATAAAAGAACTCCCGATCGATGGTCACGGGCGTCAACATCGGCCTCTACAAGTTTCCGGTTGGTACGACTTCAACCGGCAAACATGGAGGCCGACGGTCGCCATCGAGAACCACCGATGCAGGTGCAACACTTGTGAGCGACGACGACTGCGGATGTGAGCATTCTTCCGTGTTGTTGGAGGAGAAGACCACCCCGTTGTCTTCCCCTCCAGCCTGTTGGTCCGCGGGAGCTATTTTATTTCACTCCTACCCTCCAGCAACATAGTCACTGACGAGCATTCCCCTATCCGCCACCTGGGGACGCGCTCTCTAGGGGACAGGCTCCCCCGAGAGAACCTAACCTAACCTAACCTAACCTAACCTAACCTAACCTAACCTAACCTAACCTAACCTAACCTAACCTAACCTAACCTAACCTAACCTAACCTAACCTAACCTAACCTAACCTTTTTTTTTTTTTTTTTTTTTTTTTTTTTCATAAGGAGGAAATTTGCCGACCAAACAAAAGCGCCCGAGCAGACAGACGCTTATAGTGTGGGGTTCACGCCAGAGATTTTACAATTACTCTGGGTGGGACCCACTAAAACCTCCTGTCTTCCCTGACCTAGCCAGAACCACCGTCAGGCATTGCTTTGTACTAGGTCGGTATGTTAGGCGTGTTGCCACGGCCTCTCGCAAGTTTAGGCATCTGCCTGCCTATACTCCGAATTGGTGGGCATTCTCTGCCATCTCTCGGTCGTCTGACCCGATCACCGAAGCATTGCTGTTCGAAGTCCGGGCCGAGACGCTGGGGGTGTGCTCCTGCTTCTTCGTGTTGTTAGAGGAGAAGACCACCCCGTTGTCTTCCCCTCCAGCCTGTTGGTCCGCGGGAGCTATTTTATTTCACTCCTACCCTCCAGCAACATAGTCACTGACGAGCATTCCCCTATCCGCCACCTGGGGACGCGCTCTCTAGGGGACAGGCTCCCCCGAGAGAACCTAACCTAACCTAACCTAACCTAACCTAACCTAACCTAACCTAACCTAACCTAACCTAACCTAACCTAACCTAACCTAACCTAACCTAACCTAACCTAACCTAACCTAACCTAACCTAACCTAACCTAACCTAACCTAACCTAACCTAACCTAACCTAACCTAACCTAACCTAACCTAACCTAACCTAACCTAACCTAACCTAACCTAACCTAACCTAACCTAACCTAACCTAACCTAACCTAACCTAACCTAACCTAACCTAACCTAACCTAACCTAACCTAACCTTTTTTTTTTTTTTTTTTTTTCTAAGGAGGAAATTTGCCGACCAAACAAAAGTGCCCGCAGCAGACGGACACTTATAGTGTGAGATTCACGCCAGAGATTTTACAAATTACTCTGGGTGGGACCCACTAAAACCTCCTGTTTTCCCCGACCTATCCAGAACCGCCGCCAGGCATTGCTTTGTAATAGGTCGGTGTGATTTAGGCGTGTTTTTTCAGCCTTTCGCTGGTGTAGGCATCTGCCTGCCTAGACTTCGCGTTTGTGGGCATCTAATTGCCTTCACTCTCTCTGTCTGGCCCGGTCATCCGGACATTGCTGTCCAGAACCCGGGCCGAGACGTTATCCTATGGGTCTTCTTACCCTCTCCGCCTCCTCCTTCATTTTCATGACGGCGGAGGCGAAGTCGAGCCAGGACGACCAGTTCTCGATGTTCTCGAGCATACTGCTCACCATCACCTCCGGCGTAACCGAGTCCCGTCGCAGAGCTCGTGAAAGCTTGCAGCGTTCCTCGATCCACGCCGGGCAATGGAATGCGGTATGCTCGGCGTCGTCCAGACTGGAATCGCAATGGTGACAGGCCGTCGAGTTCTCCTTTCCGATCCTGTGAAGGTACGAAGAGAAGGACCCGTGGCCGGACAGGAGTTGGGTGAGATGGTAGCTCAGCTCGCCGTGCGATCTGCCACACCACGTCCTCAGATCGCCGATGAGTCTGTGCGTCCACCTGCCCTTCTGCGAGTCGTCCCATCGCTTTTGCCAGTCTTCATATCTGATGGCTCTCGCCTCAGATCTGGTGGTTCCGCCGTAAACGGCCCGCCTCTCCTCGGCGAGAAGGTCGATAGGCGAGATTGCCGCAATGACGAGGACGGCATCTTCGGACACAGTTCTGTACGCAGTCGCGACCCGAAGGGCGCTTCTGCGCTGAACTTGTGCCATTATGCGCCTGGTCCTCTGCACCGACAGAGCCGCCGCCCACACCGGAGCGCCGTAGAGCATAGTGGAGTGCACCACCGAATTCAGCAGCACCCTCCGCCTATACCTCGGCCCCCCGATGTTTGGCATCAGCCCCGCCAACTGTTCTGTCACTACGGCCGCCTTTGCGGATGCCTTCCGGACGTGTTCGGCGAAGGTAAGCTTACGGTCTAGGTGGACGCCCAGATACCGAAGCGAGGGTGCGAAAGTCACCCTGTGTCCCTCCACCGTCAGCGCCGGAGGCTCCATCTTCCCTCTCCTCGAGAAGAGTACGGCCTCAGTTTTTTGAGGGGCCAGTGTGAGCCCAGACTCCCGCATCCAGGAGCAGATCCGGTGCAGCGTCATTTGAGTGACGTACTGCAGCTCGGAAGTGCTCTTTCCCGTGGCGATAACGGCGACGTCGTCCGCAAAGGCAACTATTTCTGCCCCCGCGGGGAGATCCACCCTGAGGAGGCCGTCATACATGATGTTCCACAGAGCTGGCCCGAGGACCGAACCCTGTGGAACACCCGCCTCCACTGCTCTGGTGTGAGTCACTCCGAGCTGATCGACATACTCAAGATGTCGATCGCTCAGGTAACTCGCCAGTAACTTGACGATGGAGCTGGGCGCCCGGACTCCTCCGCTCAGCGCTTTGAGAATTAAATCCCATCGCGCCGAGTTGAAGGCGTTCCGAACGTCAAGCGCCACCATCGCGACACTGTGGCTCGCTTTGACAGATCCCTCCCAAGCCGTCCGTATTATTGAGACGACCCGGGAGATCGCGTCGATCGTGGATCTGCCGCGGCGGAAGCCATACTGGCTATCGGCCAATCCGGTCAGCGGGTGCTCGATGCAAGACTGGAGCCTGTTTAATATCAGACGCTCCAGTAGCTTGCCCACCCCGCTGATCATGCAGAGCGGTCTGTACGTGGGCGGACCGGAGACCGATCCTCCGCCTTTCGGCATGAGAACCAGCCTCTGTCTCTTCCACGACCGCCCAAACACTCCCTGTTTCAGGCACGGATTGAACGTATCCAAGAGCAGCTCCGGGTATTTCTCGGCTACGACGCGCAGCACCGCGTTCGGTACCCCGTCTGGACCGGGAGTCTTATCCCCTCCCAGGCGGGCGGCTGCCAACGCCAATTCGGCCCTTGTGAAGGGCTCAGGCTCGTCTTCCGTGCAGTCGGTGTCGACACCGCCGAACGCCCCCGCCTCTCCGGCTCGCGAATCGCCTCCATGGCGAGCGACCCCGAGAGGCGCGGGGAACAGGCCGTCGACGACCGTCCGCAGATTCGACGGATCGGCCAGAAACTGGTCGAGGACTCGCCCCCTGATCTTGTTACGGACCAGTTTGTAGGGGAGTCCCCATGGGTCAATGTCGATCGTCTCGCACAGCTCGCGCCAGCATCTCTCCTTCGAGGCCTTGATGGCCTTTCGAAGGGCTCGTCGAGCGTCCCGGTAGGCCTCATTCGCGCTTTCATCATGCATTCGTGCCTGTGCAAACCTTCTATTTCGCAGACACGCGCTCCGAAGCGCGGCTATCTCTTCGCTCCACCAGTACACCTGACGGCGACCACAACCAGCCGCTCTTCTGGGCATGGATGCGTCGCACGCCCTGCGGATTATCGCACTGGTGGAGGAGATGACGTTCTCTGCGTGCACAAGCTCATTCGTACCGTTTACTCTTTCGCTTCTGAAACCCACCAGATCCGCTTCGAGAGTTACGCAAAAAGCTTCGACGTCTAGTTTGCGAGTGGACCACCCGGCCACCGAGGTGGCCGGCTTTTTGATGCCACTCGCTACGTCGAAGCCGATGTATTGGTGGTCACTGTGCGAGAAAATCTCCATGACCCTCCAGTCTCTGATCTTGCCGATCGTCGTCTCATCGGCGAACGTGACGTCGACGACCGATCCGCCCGCACCCCTGCGGCAGGTCAAGCTCGAGCCTCTGTTGGCGACCCGCAGCCGGAGATGAGCGACGGCGTCGGACAGCATCGTCCCTCTGCGATCGGTCAGAGCCGAACCCCACTCGACCGCCTTGGCGTTGAAGTCACCCGCCAAAATGACAGGGCGGCTCGTCTCCACAAACAGCACCAGGTCGCTCAGCGCCGTCTCAAATTCCTCGAGTGGGGAGTTGGGCGAGAAGTAACAGCTGTAAAGCCTGATTCCGCCCAGCTCGACCCACACGCAGCCGTCCGATGTGCCGGCCGACGCTCCGGTAACTCGATGCCGCCGCGAAGCCACGAAGATGGCAGCCCGCGACGACCTGTCCGAGTACCAGTTGGACGCGGTGTTTCTGTACTGTTCAGAAATTATCACCGCGTCCGCGTTCAGCTCGGCGGCTGTCAGGAACATGAGATCCTGAGCGATCCTGCTGTTGTTGAGATTAATTTGAAGGATCCTCAGCGACATTTCTGGAGGATCCTTCTTTGCTCCTTTTGGTATGAGGGGCACACTCGGCTGCCTCCCCTGTGCTGCGACGGTAACCCCTCGTCAGCACAAGTCGGACAATGCGCGTGACTTTTACAGTCACGCGCAACGTGGCCTCGTGTACCGCAGTTGAGGCAGCAGGCGCTGCGGTCGGGGCCGGAACATCGGATGGATGTATGCCCGAAGCCCAGGCAACGGTAGCAGCGGGGTGTTCTTTTTAGTTCCCGCAGCCTGCAGGACATCAGGCCTATTTTTAGCCTGCCCTCTTTCAGCAGGCTTTGCAACCTTGCAGTGTGCGGTATTCGGAGCAGCAAGCTCCGCGTACCGGAGCGCTGTTGGCGTGTGCTCACGACCTCAAGCCCGCCACCTTCACCCGCATACGGTAGGAGCGCCGCCCTGACGTCATCCTCTGAGAGGCCCTCGTCTAGGTCTTTAACCAGGACCTCTCTCTTGGGTGCGGTGACCCTTATGTGCGCTTTATCCCCGGCCACCATCCTGACTCTCTCCTGGATGATGGCTAGGGCCCCGGACTTTGTAGGGCGGAACACCAATTCCCCTTTGGCGTTCCGCCTCACCGTGAGTGGAGGCAGTGGCGTCTCCTTCTCCAGGGTGTGCATTTGCCGCAACACCTCCGCGTAGGAGAGCGGCTCGTCCCCCTCTGCCATTGGTTCAAGAACCACGCTACCCGATGGGCGCTTGCGGGTCCTGGACTTTATTGTAGGCAAGCTCATTTTTTGGGTGTGCGTAGCCGGAGGAAGTGACGGTCGATTTGAACGATGAGGAGGATGAGGGTGGCGGGGGGTGGGGAGTGGCGCAGGAAGTTTCTGGGCCGATTGCTCGGAGCCCTTCCTGGGATCACGTCTCCTCCTCTTCTTCGTCACCGTCTGGAAACGGTCCGGCTCCGCAGCCACGATCGGATTATTGGCCGCACCCAGCGGCGACGAGACGGGTATATCAAGATTTTTAATTAGAGAACGGGGAGGAGAGCTCCTAGATGACATGGTCGGGTCCATCGGACCGCCTCCGATGGCTTCGAGTTGGGCCAGTAAAAGGGTAATTTCCCGTATGTCATCTTTTATACGGGTGTGCACATTTTTTCCCTTCTTTGAATTACAAAAGGTGGCCAGTCCGCTCGCTAGAACCCTAATCTTCTCAAGGGCATCGCCCAGAGAAGATGAGGGTCGACGACATAAAGAGACAGAGGGGTCGGAGACGGTCGACAGAGGGGTCGGAGAGGACATTATTTAAATAGAATAAAAAAATAAAAAATAAAAACAATTGAAGAAATTGAGAAAAAAAAAAAAAAAAAAAAATAAAAATAAAAACAATTAAAGAAATTGAAAAAAAAAGAAAAAAATAAAAATTGAAAAAATTTTAAATTGAAGAAAATGGAAAATATGGGAAAATTCGGAAAATGGAAAATGGAAAAGTGGGAAAATTCGGAAAAGTGGAAAATGGAAAATGGGAAAATTCGGAAAAGTGGAAAATGGAAAAATTCGGAAAAGTGGAAAATGGAAAATGGGAAAATTCGGAAAAGTGGAAAATGGAAAATGGGAAAATTCGGAAAAGTGGAAAATGGAAAATGGGAAAATGGAAAAGTGGGAAATGGAAAAGTGGAAAATGGAAAAGTGGGAAATGGAAAAGTGGGAATGAAAAATTATCAGGGGGGCGAAGCCCTAGCAGGGGCGCTTCACCCTGAACAAACCTCCTAGCAACACCTGAGGGGGCGCAGCAACCACAGCAGGCGCCCAGACACCAGTCCGGCCACACACAAAGCAAAGTCTGATGGGGCGCAGGCGCCTAACAGGCGCTTCACGTCAGAACGCGGGCGCAGACCTCAGAAATGCGCTCCACTTGGATGGGGGCGCAATCGCTTCGCGTGTGCAAGCAAACTCTATATACTTTGGAGCGAGGCGACGCGAACCGTGCGCTCCGCTCGACAGCACAAACGCAACTCAACCTAACCTAACCTAACCTAACCTAACCTAACCTAACCTAACCTAACCTAACCTAACCTAACCTAACCTAACCTAACCTAACCTAACCTAACCTAACCTAACCTAACCTAACCTAACCTAACCTAACCTAACCTAACCTAACCTAACCTAACCTAACCTAACCTTTTTTTTTTTTTTTTTTTTTCATAAGGAGGAAATTTGCCGACCAAACAAAAGCGCCCGAGCAGACAGACGCTTATAGTGTGGGATTCACGCCAGAGATTTTACAATTACTCTGGGTGGGACCCACTAAAACCTCCTGTCTTCCCCGACCTAGCCAGAACCACCGTCAGGCATTGCTTTGTACTAGGTCGGTATGTTAGGCGTGTTGCCACGGCCTCTCGCAAGTTTAGGCATCTGCCTGCCTATACTCCGAATTGGTGGGCATTCTCTGCCATCTCTCGGTCGTCTGACCCGATCACCGAAGCATTGCTGTTCGAAGTCCGGGCCGAGACGCTGGGGGTGTGCTCCTGCTTCTTCAGTGTTGTTGGAGGAGAAGACCACCCCGTTGTCTTCCCCTCCAGCCTGTTGGTCCGCGGGAGCTATTTTATTTCACTCCTACCCTCCAGCAACATAGTCACTGACGAGCATTCCCCTATCCGCCACCTGGGGACGCGCTCTCTAGGGGACAGGCTCCCCCGAGAGAACCTAACCTAACCTTTTTTTTTTTTTTTTTTTTTTTTTTTTTTTTTTTTTTTTTTTTTTTTTCTGAGGAGGAAATTTGCCGACCAAACAAAAGCGCCCGAGCAGACAGACGCTTATAGTGTGGGATTCACGCCAGAGATTTTACAATTACTCTGGGTGGGACCCACTAAAACCTCCTGTCTTCCCCGACCTAGCCAGAACCACCGTCAGGCATTGCTTTGTACTAGGTCGGTATGTTGGCGTGTTGCCACGGCCTCTCGCAAGTTTAGGCATCTGCCTGCCTATACTCCGAATTGGTGGGCATTCTCTGCCATCTCTCGGTCGTCTGACCCGATCACCGAAGCATTGCTGTTCGGAGTCCGGGCCGAGACGCTGGGGGTGTGCTCCTGCTTCTTCGGTGTTGTTGGAGGAGAAGACCACCCCGTTGTCTTCCCCTCCAGCCTGTTGGTCCGCGGGAGCTATTTTATTTCACTCCTACCCTCCAGCAACATAGTCACTGACGAGCATTCCCCTATCCGCCACCTGGGGACGCGCTCTCTAGGGGACAGGCTCCCCCGAGAGAACCTAACCTAACCTAACCTAACCTAACCTAACCTAACCTAACCTAACCTAACCTAACCTAACCTAACCTAACCTAACCTAACCTAACCTAACCTAACCTAACCTAACCTAACCTAACCTAACCTAACCTAACCTAACCTAACCTAACCTAACCTAACCTAACCTAACCTAACCTAACCTAACCTAACCTAACCTAACCTAACCTAACCTAACCTAACCTAACCTTTTTTTTTTTTTTTTTTTTTTTTTTTTTTTTTTTTTTTTTTTTTTTTTTTTTTTTTTTTTTTTTTTTTTTTTTTTTTTCATAAGGAGGAAATTTGCCGACCAAACAAAAGCGCCCGAGCAGACAGACGCTTATAGTGTGGGATTCACGCCAGAGATTTTACAATTACTCTGGGTGGGACCCACTAAAACCTCCTGTGTTCCCCGACCTAGCCAGAACCACCGTCAGGCATTGCTTTGTACTAGGTCGGTATGTTAGGCGTGTTGCCACGGCCTATCGCAAGTCTAGGCATCTGCCTGCCTATACTCGGAGTTAAGGGCATTTGCTGCCATCTCGGTCGTCCGGCTCGGTCACCGGAGCATTGCTGTCCGGAGTCCGAGCCGAGACGCTGGGGGTGTGCTCTTGATTTGGCGCCCGGAGGCACCACTCATCCACTCAGGATCATCAGCTATCGGTCGCCCGCGAATGAAGCAGACAGCAGTTATAGAGAACTCCCGATCGATGGTCACGGGCGCGCACGCATCGGCCTCTGCAAGTTTCCATTCAACCGGGGAACATGGAGGCAGACGGGCGCCGACTAGATCCACCGATGCAGGTGCAACATTCGCGAACAACGGCGGCTGCGGATGTGAGTGTTCTTCTATGTTGGGAGAGAGCAGTGCACGGAGGCACCACTCTTGCTCAGGATCATCAACAATCGGTCACCCACAAATGAAGCAGACAGCAGTTATAAAAGAACTCCCGATCGATGGTCACGGGCGTCAACATCGGCCTCTACAAGTTTCCGGTTGGTACGACTTCAACCGGCAAACATGGAGGCCGACGGTCGCCATCGAGAACCACCGATGCAGGTGCAACACTTGTGAGCGACGACGACTGCGGATGTGAGCATTCTTCCGTGTTGTTGGAGGAGAAGACCACCCCGTTGTCTTCCCCTCCAGCCTGTTGGTCCGCGGGAGCTATTTTATTTCACTCCTACCCTCCAGCAACATAGTCACTGACGAGCATTCCCCTATCCGCCACCTGGGGACGCGCTCTCTAGGGGACAGGCTCCCCCGAGAGACCTAACCTAACCTAACCTAACCTAACCTAACCTAACCTAACCTAACCTAACCTAACCTAACCTAACCTAACCTAACCTAACCTAACCTAACCTAACCTAACCTAACCTTTTTTTTTTTTTTTTTTTTTTTTTTTTTTTTTTTTTTTCATAAGGAGGAAATTTGCCGACCAAACAAAAGCGCCCGAGCAGACAGACGCTTATAGTGTGGGATTCACGCCAGAGATTTTACAATTACTCTGGGTGGGACCCACTAAAACCTCCTGTGTTCCCCGACCTAGCCAGAACCACCGTCAGGCATTGCTTTGTACTAGGTCGGTATGTTAGGCGTGTTGCCACGGCCTATCGCAAGTCTAGGCATCTGCCTGCCTATACTCGGAGTTAAAGGGCATTTGCTGCCATCTCGGTCGTCCGGCTCGGTCACCGGAGCATTGCTGTCCGGAGTCCGAGCCGAGACGCTGGGGGTGTGCTCTTGATTTGGGCGCCCGGAGGCACCACTCATCCACTCAGGATCATCAGCTATCGGTCGCCCGCGAATGAAGCAGACAGCAGTTATAGAGAACTCCCGATCGATGGTCACGGGCGCGCACGCATCGGCCTCTGCAAGTTTCCAGTCTGAACGCCTTCAACCGGGGAACATGGAGGCAGACGGGCGCCGACTAGATCCACCGATGCAGGTGCAACATTCGCGAACAACGGCGACTGCGGATGTGAGTGTTCTTCTATGTTGGGAGAGAGCAGTGCACGGAGGCACCACTCTTGCTCAGGATCATCAACAATCGGTCACCCACAAATGAAGCAGACAGCAGTTATAAAAGAACTCCCGATCGATGGTCACGGGCGTCAACATCGGCCTCTACAAGTTTCCGGTTGGTACGACTTCAACCGGCAAACATGGAGGCCGACGGTCGCCATCGAGAACCACCGATGCAGGTGCAACACTTGTGAGCGACGACGACTGCGGATGTGAGCATTCTTCCGTGTTGTTGGAGGAGAAGACCACCCCGTTGTCTTCCCCTCCAGCCTGTTGGTCCGCGGGAGCTATTTTATTTCACTCCTACCCTCCAGCAACATAGTCACTGACGAGCATTCCCCTATCCGCCACCTGGGGACGCGCTCTCTAGGGGACAGGCTCCCCCGAGAGAACCTAACCTAACCTAACCTAACCTAACCTAACCTAACCTAACCTAACCTAACCTAACCTAACCTAACCTAACCTAACCTAACCTAACCTAACCTAACCTAACCTAACCTAACCTAACCTAACCTAACCTAACCTAACCTAACCTAACCTAACCTAACCTAACCTAACCTAACCTAACCTAACCTAACCTAACCTAACCTAACCTAACCTAACCTAACCTAACCTAACCTAACCTAACCTAACCTAACCTAACCTTTTTTTTTTTTTTTTTTTTTTTTTCATAAGGAGGAAATTTGCCGACCAAACAAAAGCGCCCGAGCAGACAGACGCTTATAGTGTGGGATTCACGCCAGAGATTTTACAATTACTCTGGGTGGGACCCACTAAAACCTCCTGTGTTCCCCGACCTAGCCAGAACCACCGTCAGGCATTGCTTTGTACTAGGTCGGTATGTTAGGCGTGTTGCCACGGCCTATCGCAAGTCTAGGCATCTGCCTGCCTATACTCGGAGTTAAAGGGCATTTGCTGCCATCTCGGTCGTCCGGCTCGGTCACCGGAGCATTGCTGTCCGGAGTCCGAGCCGAGACGCTGGGGGTGTGCTCTTGATTTGGGCGCCCGGAGGCACCACTCATCCACTCAGGATCATCAGCTATCGGTCGCCCGCGAATGAAGCAGACAGCAGTTATAGAGAACTCCCGATCGATGGTCACGGGCGCGCACGCATCGGCCTCTGCAAGTTTCCAGTCTGAACGCCTTCAACCGGGGAACATGGAGGCAGACGGGCGCCGACTAGATCCACCGATGCAGGTGCAACATTCGCGAACAACGGCGACTGCGGATGTGAGTGTTCTTCTATGTTGGGAGAGAGCAGTGCACGGAGGCACCACTCTTGCTCAGGATCATCAACAATCGGTCACCCACAAATGAAGCAGACAGCAGTTATAAAAGAACTCCCGATCGATGGTCACGGGCGTCAACATCGGCCTCTACAAGTTTCCGGTTGGTACGACTTCAACCGGCAAACATGGAGGCCGACGGTCGCCATCGAGAACCACCGATGCAGGTGCAACACTTGTGAGCGACGACGACTGCGGATGTGAGCATTCTTCCGTGTTGTTGGAGGAGAAGACCACCCCGTTGTCTTCCCCTCCAGCCTGTTGGTCCGCGGGAGCTATTTTATTTCACTCCTACCCTCCAGCAACATAGTCACTGACGAGCATTCCCCTATCCGCCACCTGGGGACGCGCTCTCTAGGGGACAGGCTCCCCCGAGAGAACCTAACCTAACCTAACCTAACCTAACCTAACCTAACCTAACCTAACCTAACCTAACCTAACCTAACCTAACCTAACCTAACCTAACCTAACCTAACCTAACCTAACCTAACCTAACCTAACCTAACCTAACCTAACCTAACCTAACCTAACCTAACCTAACCTAACCTTTTTTTTTTTTTTTTTTTTTTCATAAGGAGGAAATTTGCCGACCAAACAAAAGCGCCCGAGCAGACAGACGCTTATAGTGTGGGATTCACGCCAGAGATTTTACAATTACTCTGGGTGGGACCCACTAAAACCTCCTGTCTTCCCCGACCTAGCCAGAACCACCGTCAGGCATTGCTTTGTACTAGGTCGGTATGTTGGCGTGTTGCCACGGCCTCTCGCAAGTTTAGGCATCTGCCTGCCTATACTCCGAATTGGTGGGCATTCTCTGCCATCTCTCGGTCGTCTGACCCGATCACCGAAGCATTGCTGTTCGAAGTCCGGGCCGAGACGCTGGGGGTGTGCTCCTGGTTAAGCGTCCGGAGGCACCACTCATCCACTCAGGATCATCAGCAATCGGTCGCCCACGAATGAAGCAGACAGCAGTTGTAGAGAACTCCCGATCGATGGTCACGGGCGCGCACGCATCGGCGTCTGCAAGTTTCCAGTCTGTACGCCTTCAACCGGGGAACATGGAGGCCGACGGGCGCCGACTAGATCCACCGATGCAGGTGCAACATTCGCGAACAACGGCGACTGCGGATGTGAGTGTTCTTCTTTGTTGGGAGGGAGCAGTGCTCGGAGGCTCCATTCTTGCTCAGGATCATCAACAATCGGTCACCCACAAATGAAGCAGACAGCAGTTATGAAGAACTCCCGATCGATGGTCACGGGCGTCAACATCGGCCTCTACAAGTTTCCGGTTGGTACGACTTCAACCGGGGAACATGGAGGCCGACGGTCGCCATCGAAAACCACCGATGCAGGTGCAACATTTGTGAGCGACGACGACTGCGGATGTGAGCATTCTTCCGTGTTGTTGGAGGAGAAGACCACCCCGTTGTCTTCCCCTCCAGCCTGTTGGTCCGCGGGAGCTATTTTATTTCACTCCTACCCTCCAGCAACAGAGTCGCTGACGAGCATTCCCCTATCCGCCACCTGGGGACGCGCTCTCTAGGGGACAGGCTCCCCCGAGAGAACCTAACCTAACCTAACCTAACCTAACCTAACCTAACCTAACCTAACCTAACCTAACCTAACCTAACCTAACCTAACCTAACCTAACCTAACCTAACCTAACCTAACCTAACCTAACCTAACCTAACCTAACCTAACCTAACCTAACCTAACCTAACCTAACCTAACCTAACCTAACCTAACCTAACCTAACCTAACCTAACCTAACCTAACCTAACCTAACCTAACCTAACCTAACCTAACCTAACCTAACCTAACCTAACCTAACCTAACCTAACCTAACCTAACCTAACCTAACCTAACCTAACCTAACCTAACCTAACCTAACCTAACCTAACCTAACCTAACCTAACCTAACCTAACCTAACCTAACCTAACCTAACCTAACCTAACCTAACCTAACCTAACCTAACCTAACCTAACCTAACCTAACCTAACCTAACCTAACCTAACCTAACCTAACCTAACCTAACCTAACCTAACCTAACCTAACCTAACCTAACCTAACCTAACCTAACCTAACCTTTTTTTTTTTTTTTTTTTTTTTTTTTTTTTTTTCATAAGGAGGAAATTTGCCGACCAAACAAAAGCGCCCGAGCAGACAGACGCTTATAGTGTGGGATTCACGCCAGAGATTTTACAATTACTCTGGGTGGGACCCACTAAAACCTCCTGTCTTCCCCGACCTAGCCAGAACCACCGTCAGGCATTGCTTTGTACTAGGTCGGTATGTTAGGCGTGTTGCCACGGCCTCTCGCAAGTTTAGGCATCTGCCTGCCTATACTCCGAATTGGTGGGCATTCTCTGCCATCTCTCGGTCGTCTGACCCGATCACCGAAGCATTGCTGTTCGAAGTCCGGGCCGAGACGCTGGGGGTGTGCTCTTGATTTGGGCGCCCGGAGGCACCACTCATCCACTCAGGATCATCAGCTATCGGTCGCCCGCGAATGAAGCAGACAGCAGTTATAGAGAACTCCCGATCGATGGTCACGGGCGCGCACGCATCGGCCTCTGCAAGTTTCCAGTCTGAACGCCTTCAACCGGGGAACATGGAGGCAGACGGGCGCCGACTAGATCCACCGATGCAGGTGCAACATTCGCGAACAACGGCGACTGCGGATGTGAGTGTTCTTCTATGTTGGGAGAGAGCAGTGCACGGAGGCACCACTCTTGCTCAGGATCATCAACAATCGGTCACCCACAAATGAAGCAGACAGCAGTTATAAAAGAACTCCCGATCGATGGTCACGGGCGTCAACATCGGCCTCTACAAGTTTCCGGTTGGTACGACTTCAACCGGCAAACATGGAGGCCGACGGTCGCCATCGAGAACCACCGATGCAGGTGCAACACTTGTGAGCGACGACGACTGCGGATGTGAGCATTCTTCCGTGTTGTTGGAGGAGAAGACCACCCCGTTGTCTTCCCCTCCAGCCTGTTGGTCCGCGGGAGCTATTTTATTTCACTCCTACCCTCCAGCAACATAGTCACTGACGAGCATTCCCCTATCCGCCACCTGGGGACGCGCTCTCTAGGGGACAGGCTCCCCCGAGAGAACCTAACCTAACCTAACCTAACCTAACCTAACCTAACCTAACCTTTTTTTTTTTTTTTTTTTTTTTCATAAGGAGGAAATTTGCCGACCAAACAAAAGCGCCCGAGCAGACAGACGCTTATAGTGTGGGATTCACGCCAGAGATTTTACAATTACTCTGGGTGGGACCCACTAAAACCTCCTGTGTTCCCCGACCTAGCCAGAACCACCGTCAGGCATTGCTTTGTACTAGGTCGGTATGTTAGGCGTGTTGCCACGGCCTCTCGCAAGTTTAGGCATCTGCCTGCCTATACTCCGGATTGGTGGGCATTCTCTGCCATCTCTCGGTCGTCTGACCCGATCACCGAAGCATTGCTGTTCGAAGTCCGGGCCGAGACGCAGGGGGTGTGCTCCTGGTTAAGCGTCCGGAGGCACCACTCATCCACTCAGGATCATCAGCAATCGGTCGCCCACGAATGAAGCAGATAGCAGTTGTAGAGAACTCCCGATCGATGGTCACGGGCGCGCACGCATCGGCGTCTGCAAGTTTCCAGTCTGTACGCCTTCAACCGGGGAACATGGAGGCCGACGGGCGCCGACTAGATCCACCGATGCAGGTGCAACATTCGCGAGCAACGGCGACTGCGGATGTGAGTGTTCTTCTTTGTTGGGAGGGAGCAGTGCTCGGAGGCTCCATTCTTGCTCAGGATCATCAACAATCGGTCACCCACAAATGAAGCAGACAGCAGTTATGAAGAACTCCCGATCGATGGTCACGGGCGTCAACATCGGCCTCTACAAGTTTCCGGTTGGTACGACTTCAACCGGGGAACATGGAGGCCGACGGTCGCCATCGAAAACCACCGATGCAGGTGCAACATTTGTGAGCGACGACGACTGCGGATGTGAGCATTCTTCCGTGTTGTTGGAGGAGAAGACCACCCCGTTGTCTTCCCCTCCAGCCTGTTGGTCCGCGGGAGCTATTTTATTTCACTCCTACCCTCCAGCAACATAGTCACTGACGAGCATTCCCCTATCCGCCACCTGGGGACGCGCTCTCTAGGGGACAGGCTCCCCCGAGAGAACCTAACCTTTTTTTTTTTTTTTTTTTTTTTTTTTTTTTTTTCTAAGGAGGAAATTTGCCGACCAAACAAAAGTGCCCGCAGCAGACGGACACTTATAGTGTGAGATTCACGCCAGAGATTTTACAAATTACTCTGGGTGGGACTCACTAAAACCTCCTGTTTTTCCCGACCTATCCAGAACCGCCGCCAGGCATTGCTTTGTAATAGGTCGGTGTGGTTTAGGCGTGTTTTTTCAGCCTTTCGCTGGTGTAGGCATCTGCCTGCCTATACTTCGCGTTTGTGGGCATCTAGTTGCCTTCACTCTCTCTGTCTGGCCCGGTCATCCGGACATTGCTGTCCAGAACCCGGGCCGAGACGTTATTCTCTTGGCCTTCTTAGCCTCTCCGCCTCCTCCTTCATTTTCATGACGGCGGAGGCGAAGTCGAGCCAGGACGACCAGTTCTCCGTGCTCTCGAGCATACTGCTCACCATCACCTCCGGCGTAACCGAGGGCCGTCGCAGAGCTCGTGAGAGCTTGCAGCGTTCCTCGATCCACGCCGGGCAATGGAATGCGGTATGCTCGGCGTCGTCCAGACTGGAATCGCAATGGTGACAGGCCGTCGAGTTCTCCTTTCCGATCCTGTGAAGGTACGAAGAGAAGGACCCGTGGCCGGACAGGAGTTGGGTGAGATGGTAGCTCAGCTCGCCGTGCGATCTGCCACACCACGTCCTCAGGTCGCCGATGAGTCTGTGCGTCCATCTGCCCTTCTCCGAGTCGTCCCATCGCTTTTGCCAGTCTTCATATCTGACGGCTCTCGCGTCAGATCTGGTGGCTCCGCCGTAAACGGCCCGCCTCTCCTCGGCTAGAAGGTCGATAGGCGAGATTGCCGCAATGACGAGGACGGCATCTTCGGACACAGTTCTGTACGCAGTCGCGACCCGAAGGGCGCTTCTGCGCTGAACTTGTGCCATTATGCGCCTGGTCCTCTGCACCGACAGAGCCGCCGCCCACACCGGAGCGCCGTAGAGCATAGTGGAGTGCACCACCGAATTCAGCAGCACCCTCCGCCTATACCTCGGCCCCCCGATGTTTGGCATCAGCCCCGCCAACTGCTCTGTCACTACGGCCGCCTTTGCGGATGCCTTCCGGACGTGTTCGGCGAAGGTAAGCTTACGGTCTAGGTGGACGCCTAGATACCGAAGCGAGGGTGCAAAAGTCACCCCGTGTCCCTCCACCGTCAGCGCCGGAGGCTCCATCTTCCTTCTCCTCGAGAAGAGAACGGCCTCGGTCTTGTGAGGGGCCAGTCTGAGTCCCGACTCCCGCATCCAGGAGCAGATCCGGTGCAGCGTCATTTGAGTGACGAACTGCAGCTCGGAGGTGCTCTTTCCCGTGGCGATAACGGCGACGTCGTCCGCGAAGGCAACTATTTCTGCCCCCGCGGGGAGATCCACCCTGAGGAGGCCGTCATACATGATGTTCCACAGAGCTGGCCCGAGGACCGAACCCTGCGGAACACCCGCCTCCACTGCTCTGGTGTGAGTCACTCCGAGCTGATCGACATACTCAAGATGTCGATCGCTCAGGTAACTCGCCAGTAACTTGACGATGGAGCTGGGCGCCCGGACTCCTCCGCTCAGCGCTTTGAGAATTAGATCCCATCGCGCCGAGTTGAAGGCGTTCCGGACGTCAAGCGCCACCATCACGACACTGTGGCTCGCTTTGACAGATCCCTCCCAAGCCGTCCGTATTTTTGAGACGACCCGGGAGATGGCGTCGATCGTGGATCTGCCGCGGCGGAAGCCATACTGGCTATCGGCCAATCCGGTCAGCGGGTGCTCGATGCAAGACTGGAGCCTGTTTAATATCAAACGCTCCAGTAGCTTGCCCACCCCGCTGATCATGCAGAGCGGTCTGTACGTGGGCGGACCGGAGACCGATCCTCCGCCTTTCGGCATGAGAACCAGCCTCTGTCTCTTCCAGGACCGCCCAAACACTCCCTGTTTCAGGCACGGATTGAACGTATCCAGAAGCAGCTCCGGGTATTTCTCGGCTACGACGCGCAGCACCGCGTTCGGTACTCCGTCTGGACCGGGAGTCTTATCCCCTCCCAGGCGGGTGGCTGCCAACGCCAATTCGGCCCTTGAGAAGGGCTCAGGCTCGTCTTCCGTGCATTCGGTGTCGACACCGCCAAACGCCCCCGCCTCTCCGGCTCGCGAATCGCCTCCATGGCGAGCGCCCCCCCCGAGAGGTGCGGGGAACAGACCGTCGACGACCGTCCGCAGATTCGACGGATCGGCCAGAAACTGGTCGAGGACTCGCCCCCTGATCTTGTTGCGGACCAGTTTGTAGGGGAGTCCCCATGGGTCGATGTCGATCGTCTCGCACAGCTCGCGCCAACATCTCTCCTTCGAGGCCTTGATGGCCTTGCGAAGGGCTCTTCGAGCGTCCCGGTAGGCCTCATTCGCTCTTTCGTCGTGCATTCGTGCTTGTGCAAACCTTCTGTTTCGCAGACACGCGCTCCGAAGCGCGGCTATCTCTTCGCTCCACCAGTACACCTGACGGCGACCACAGAGAGAACCTAACCTAACCTAACCTAACCTAACCTAACCTAACCTAACCTAACCTAACCTAACCTAACCTAACCTAACCTAACCTAACCTAACCTAACCTAACCTAACCTAACCTAACCTAACCTAACCTAACCTAACCTAACCTAACCTAACCTAACCTAACCTAACCTAACCTAACCTAACCTAACCTAACCTAACCTAACCTAACCTAACCTTTTTTTTTTTTTTTTTTTTTCATAAGGAGGAAATTTGCCGACCAAACAAAAGCGCCCGAGCAGACAGACGCTTATAGTGTGGGATTCACGCCAGAGATTTTACAATTACTCTGGGTGGGACCCACTAAAACCTCCTGTCTTCCCCGACCTAGCCAGAACCACCGTCAGGCATTGCTTTGTACTAGGTCGGTATGTTAGGCGTGTTGCCACGGCCTCTCGCAAGTTTAGGCATCTGCCTGCCTATACTCCGAATTGGTGGGCATTCTCTGCCATCTCTCGGTCGTCTGAGCCGATCACCGAAGCATTGCTGTTCGAAGTCCGGGCCGAGACGCTGGGGGTGTGCTCCTGGTTAAGCGTCCGGAGGCACCACTCATCCACTCAGGATCATCAGCTATCGGTCGCCCGCGAATGAAGCAGACAGCAGTTATAGAGAACTCCCGATCGATGGTCACGGGCGCGCACGCATCGGCGTCTGCAAGTTTCCAGTCTGTACGCCTTCAACCGGGGAACATGGAGGCCGACGGGCGCCGACTAGATCCACCGATGCAGGTGCAACATTCGCGAGCAACGGCGACTGCGGATGTGAGTGTTCTTCTTTGTTGGGAGGGAGCAGTGCTCGGAGGCTCCATTCTTGCTCAGGATCATCAACAATCGGTCACCCACAAATGAAGCAGACAGCAGTTATGAAGAACTCCCGATCGATGGTCACGGGCGTCAACATCGGCCTCTACAAGTTTCCGGTTGGTACGACTTCAACCGGGGAACATGGAGGCCGACGGTCGCCATCGAAGACCACCGATGCAGGTGCAACACTTGTGAGCGACGACGACTGCGGATGTGAGCATTCTTCCGTGTTGTTGGAGGAGAAGACCACCCCGTTGTCTTCCCCTCCAGCCTGTTGGTCCGCGGGAGCTATTTTATTTCACTCCTACCCTCCAGCAACAGAGTCGCTGACGAGCATTCCCCTATCCGCCACCTGGGGACGCGCTCTCTAGGGGACAGGCTCCCCCGAGAGAACCTAACCTAACCTAACCTAACCTAACCTAACCTAACCTAACCTAACCTAACCTTTTTTTTTTTTTTTTTTTTTTTTTTTTTTTTTTTTTTTTTTTTTTTTTTTTTTTTTTTTTCTAAGGAGGAAATTTGCCGACCAAACAAAAGTGCCCGCAGCAGACGGACACTTATAGTGTGAGATTCACGCCAGAGATTTTACAAATTACTCTGGGTGGGACCCACTAAAACCTCCTGTTTTCCCCGACCTATCCAGAACCGCCGCTAGGCATTGCTTTGTAATAGGTCGGTGTGATTTAGGCGTGTTTTTTCAGCCTTTCGCTGGTGTAGGCATCTGCCTGCCTAGACTTCGCGTTTGTGGGCATCTAATTGCCTTCACTCTCTCTGTCTGGCCCGGTCATCCGGACATTGCTGTCCAGAACCCGGGCCGAGACGTTATCCTATGGGTCTTCTTACCCTCTCCGCCTCCTCCTTCATTTTCATGACGGCGGAGGCGAAGTCGAGCCAGGACGACCAGTTCTCGATGTTCTCGAGCATACTGCTCACCATCACCTCCGGCGTAACCGAGTCCCGTCGCAGAGCTCGTGAAAGCTTGCAGCGTTCCTCGATCCACGCCGGGCAATGGAATGCGGTATGCTCGGCGTCGTCCAGACTGGAATCGCAATGGTGACAGGCCGTCGAGTTCTCCTTTCCGATCCTGTGAAGGTACGAAGAGAAGGACCCGTGGCCGGACAGGAGTTGGGTGAGATGGTAGCTCAGCTCGCCGTGCGATCTGCCACACCACGTCCTCAGATCGCCGATGAGTCTGTGCGTCCACCTGCCCTTCTGCGAGTCGTCCCATCGCTTTTGCCAGTCTTCATATCTGATGGCTCTCGCCTCAGATCTGGTGGTTCCGCCGTAAACGGCCCGCCTCTCCTCGGCGAGAAGGTCGATAGGCGAGATTGCCGCAATGACGAGGACGGCATCTTCGGACACAGTTCTGTACGCAGTCGCGACCCGAAGGGCGCTCCTCCGCTGAACTTGTGCCATTATGCGCCTGGTCCTCTGCACCGACAGAGCCGCCGCCCACACCGGAGCGCCGTAGAGCATAGTGGAGTGCACCACCGAATTCAGCAGCACCCTCCGCCTATACCTCGGCCCCCCGATGTTTGGCATCAGCCCCGCCAACTGCTCTGTCACTACGGCCGCCTTTGCAGATGCCTTCCGGACGTGTTCGGCGAAGGTAAGCTTACGGTCTAGGTGGACGCCCAGATACCGAAGCGAGGGTGCGAAAGTCACCCTGTGTCCCTCCACCGTCAGCGCCGGAGGCTCCATCTTCCTTCTCCTCGAGAAGAGTACGGCCTCAGTTTTTTGAGGGGCCAGTGTGAGCCCAGACTCCCGCATCCAGGAGCAGATCCGGTGCAGCGTCATTTGAGTGACGTACTGCAGCTCGGAAGTGCTCTTTCCCGTGGCGATAACGGCGACGTCGTCCGCAAAGGCAACTATTTCTGCCCCCGCGGGGAGATCCACCCTGAGGAGGCCGTCATACATGATGTTCCACAGAGCTGGCCCGAGGACAACCTAACCTAACCTAACCTAACCTAACCTAACCTAACCTAACCTAACCTAACCTTTTTTTTTTTTTTTTTTTTTTTTTTTTTTCTAAGGAGGAAATTTGCCGACCAAACAAAAGTGCCCGCAGCAGACGGACACTTATAGTGTGAGATTCACGCCAGAGATTTTACAAATTACTCTGGGTGGGACCCACTAAAACCTCCTGTTTTCCCCGACCTATCCAGAACCGCCGCCAGGCATTGCTTTGTAATAGGTCGGTGTGATTTAGGCGTGTTTTTTCAGCCTTTCGCTGGTGTAGGCATCTGCCTGCCTAGACTTCGCGTTTGTGGGCATCTAGTTGCCTTCACTCTCTCTGTCCGGCCCGGTCATCCGGACATTGCTGTCCAGAACCCGGGCCGAGACGTTATCCTATGGGTCTTCTTACCCTCTCCGCCTCCTCCTTCATTTTCATGACGGCGGAGGCGAAGTCGAGCCAGGACGACCAGTTCTCGATGTTCTCGAGCATACTGCTCACCATCACCTCCGGCGTAACCGAGTCCCGTCGCAGAGCTCGTGAAAGCTTGCAGCGTTCCTCGATCCACGCCGGGCAATGGAATGCGGTATGCTCGGCGTCGTCCAGACTGGAATCGCAATGGTGACAGGCCGTCGAGTTCTCCTTTCCGATCCTGTGAAGGTACGAAGAGAAGGACCCGTGGCCGGACAGGAGTTGGGTGAGATGGTAGCTCAGCTCGCCGTGCGATCTGCCACACCACGTCCTCAGATCGCCGATGAGTCTGTGCGTCCACCTACCCTTCTGCGAGTCGTCCCATCGCTTTTGCCAGTCTTCATATCTGATGGCTCTCGCCTCAGTCCTGGTGGTTCCGCCGTAAACGGCCCGCCTCTCCTCGGCAAGAAGGTCGATAGGCGAGATTGCCGCAATGACGAGGACGGCATCTTCGGACACAGTTCTGTACGCAGTCGCGACCCGAAGGGCGCTTCTGCGCTGAACTTGTGCCATTATGCGCCTGGTCCTCTGCACCGACAGAGCCGCCGCCCACACCGGAGCGCCGTAGAGCATAGTGGAGTGCACCACCGAATTCAGCAGCACCCTCCGCCTATACCTCGGCCCCCCGATGTTTGGCATCAGCCCCGCCAACTGCTCTGTCACTACGGCCGCCTTTGCGGATGCCTTCCGGACGTGTTCGGCGAAGGTAAGCTTACGGTCTAGGTGGACGCCCAGATACCGAAGCGAGGGTGCGAAAGTCACCCCGTGTCCCTCCACCGTCAGCGCCGGAGGCTCCATCTTCCTTCTCCTCGAGAAGAGTACGGCCTCAGTTTTTTGAGGGGCCAGTGTGAGCCCAGACTCCCGCATCCAGGAGCAGATCCGGTGCAGCGTCATTTGAGTGACGTACTGCAGCTCGGAAGTGCTCTTTCCCGTGGCGATAACGGCGACGTCGTCCGCAAAGGCAACTATTTCTGCCCCCGCGGGGAGATCCACCCTGAGGAGGCCGTCATACATGATGTTCCACAGAGCTGGCCCGAGGACCGAACCCTGTGGAACACCCGCCTCCACTGCTCTGGTGTGAGTCACTCCGAGCTGATCGACATACTCAAGATGTCGATCGCTCAGGTAACTCGCCAGTAACTTGACGATGGAGCTGGGCGCCCGGACTCCTCCGCTCAGCGCTTTGAGAATTAAATCCCATCGCGCCGAGTTGAAGGCGTTCCGAACGTCAAGCGCCACCATCGCGACACTGTGGCTCGCTTTGACAGATCCCTCCCAAGCCGTCCGTATTATTGAGACGACCCGGGAGATCGCGTCGATCGTGGATCTGCCGCGGCGGAAGCCATACTGGCTATCGGCCAATCCGGTCAGCGGGTGCTCGATGCAAGACTGGAGCCTGTTTAATATCAGACGCTCCAGTAGCTTGCCCACCCCGCTGATCATGCAGAGCGGTCTGTACGTGGGCGGACCGGAGACCGATCCTCCGCCTTTCGGCATGAGAACCAGCCTCTGTCTCTTCCACGACCGCCCAAACACTCCCTGTTTCAGGCACGGATTGAACGTATCCAAGAGCAGCTCCGGGTATTTCTCGGCTACGACGCGCAGCACCGAACCTACCTAACCTAACCTAACCTAACCTAACCTAACCTAACCTAACCTAACCTAACCTTTTTTTTTTTTTTTTTTTTTTTTTTCCTAAGGAGGAAATTTGCCGACCAAACAAAAGCGCCCGAGCAGACAGACGCTTATAGTGTGGGATTCACGCCAGAGATTTTACAATTACTCTGGGTGGGACCCACTAAAACCTCCTGTGTTCCCCGACCTAGCCAGAACCACCGTCAGGCATTGCTTTGTACTAGGTCGGTGTGTTAGGCGTGTTGCCACGGCCTATCGCAAGTCTAGGCATCTGCCTGCCTATACTCGGAGTTAAAGGGCATTTGCTGCCATCTCGGTCGTCCGGCTCGGTCACCGGAGCATTGCTGTCCGGAGTCCGAGCCGAGACGCTGGGGGTGTGCTCTTGATTTGGGCGCCCGGAGGCACCACTCATCCACTCAGGATCATCAGCTATCGGTCGCCCGCGAATGAAGCAGACAGCAGTTATAGAGAACTCCCGATCGATGGTCACGGGCGCGCACGCATCGGCCTCTGCAAGTTTCCAGTCTGAACGCCTTCAACCGGGGAACATGGAGGCAGACGGGCGCCGACTAGATCCACCGATGCAGGTGCAACATTCGCGAACAACGGCGACTGCGGATGTGAGTGTTCTTCTATGTTGGGAGAGAGCAGTGCACGGAGGCACCACTCTTGCTCAGGATCATCAACAATCGGTCACCCACAAATGAAGCAGACAGCAGTTATAAAAGAACTCCCGATCGATGGTCACGGGCGTCAACATCGGCCTCTACAAGTTTCCGGTTGGTACGACTTCAACCGGCAAACATGGAGGCCGACGGTCGCCATCGAGAACCACCGATGCAGGTGCAACACTTGTGAGCGACGACGACTGCGGATGTGAGCATTCTTCCGTGTTGTTGGAGGAGAAGACCACCCCGTTGTCTTCCCCTCCAGCCTGTTGGTCCGCGGGAGCTATTTTATTTCACTCCTACCCTCCAGCAACATAGTCACTGACGAGCATTCCCCTATCCGCCACCTGGGGACGCGCTCTCTAGGGGACAGGCTCCCCCGAGAGACCTTTTTTTTTTTTTTTTTTTTTTTTTTTTTTTTTTTTTTTTTTTTTTTTTTTTTTTTTTTTTTTTTTTTCATAAGGAGGAAATTTGCCGACCAAACAAAAGCGCCCGAGCAGACAGACGCTTATAGTGTGGGATTCACGCCAGAGATTTTACAATTACTCTGGGTGGGACCCACTAAAACCTCCTGTCTTCCCCGACCTAGCCAGAACCACCGTCAGGCATTGCTTTGTACTAGGTCGGTATGTTAGGCGTGTTGCCACGGCCTATCGCAAGTCTAGGCATCTGCCTGCCTATACTCGGAGTTAAGGGCATTTGCTGCCATCTCGGTCGTCCGGCTCGGTCACCGGAGCATTGCTGTCCGGAGTCCGAGCCGAGACGCTGGGGGTGTGCTCTTGATTTGGGCGCCCGGAGGCACCACTCATCCACTCAGGATCATCAGCTATCGGTCGCCCGCGAATGAAGCAGACAGCAGTTATAGAGAACTCCCGATCGATGGTCACGGGCGCGCACGCATCGGCCTCTGCAAGTTTCCAGTCTGAACGCCTTCAACCGGGGAACATGGAGGCAGACGGGCGCCGACTAGATCCACCGATGCAGGTGCAACATTCGCGAACAACGGCGACTGCGGATGTGAGTGTTCTTCTATGTTGGGAGAGAGCAGTGCACGGAGGCACCACTCTTGCTCAGGATCATCAACAATCGGCCACCCACAAATGAAGCAGACAGCAGTTATAAAAGAACTCCCGATCGATGGTCACGGGCGTCAACATCGGCCTCTACAAGTTTCCGGTTGGTACGACTTCAACCGGCAAACATGGAGGCCGACGGTCGCCATCGAGAACCACCGATGCAGGTGCAACACTTGTGAGCGACGACGACTGTGGATGTGAGCATTCTTCCGTGTTGTTGGAGGAGAAGACCACCCCGTTGTCTTCCCCTCCAGCCTGTTGGTCCGCGGGAGCTATTTTATTTCACTCCTACCCTCCAGCAACATAGTCACTGACGAGCATTCCCCTATCCGCCACCTGGGGACGCGCTCTCTAGGGGACAGGCTCCCCCGAGAGGGACAGGCTCCCCCGAGAGAGACAGGCTCCCCCGAGAGACCTAACCTAACCTAACCTAACCTAACCTAACCTTTTTTTTTTTTTTTTTTTTTTTTCTAAGGAGGGAATTTGCCGACCAAACAAAAGTGCCCGCAGCAGACGGACACTTATAGTGTGAGATTCACGCCAGAGATTTTACAAATTACTCTGGGTGGGACCCACTAAAACCTCCTGTTTTCCCCGACCTATCCAGAACCGCCGACCTAACCTAACCTTTTTTTTTTTTTTTTTTTTTTTTTTTTTCATAAGGAGGAAATTTGCCGACCAAACAAAAGCGCCCGAGCAGACAGACGCTTATAGTGTGGGATTCACGCCAGAGATTTTACAATTACTCTGGGTGGGACCCACTAAAACCTCCTGTCTTCCCCGACCTAGCCAGAACCACCGTCAGGCATTGCTTTGTAATAGGTCGGTGTGATTTAGGCGTGTTTTTTCAGCCTTTCGCTGGTGTAGGCATCTGCCTGCCTAGACTTCGCGTTTGTGGGCATCTAGTTGCCTTCACTCTCTCTGTCCGGCCCGGTCATCCGGACATTGCTGTCCAGAACCCGGGCCGAGACGTTATCCTATGGGTCTTCTTACCCTCTCCGCCTCCTCCTTCATTTTCATGACGGCGGAGGCGAAGTCGAGCCAGGACGACCAGTTCTCGATGTTCTCGAGCATACTGCTCACCATCACCTCCGGCGTAACCGAGTCCCGTCGCAGAGCTCGTGAAAGCTTGCAGCGTTCCTCGATCCACGCCGGGCAATGGAATGCGGTATGCTCGGCGTCGTCCAGACTGGAATCGCAATGGTGACAGGCCGTCGAGTTCTCCTTTCCGATCCTGTGAAGGTACGAAGAGAAGGACCCGTGGCCGGACAGGAGTTGGGTGAGATGGTAGCTCAGCTCGCCGTGCGATCTGCCACACCACGTCCTCAGATCGCCGATGAGTCTGTGCGTCCACCTACCCTTCTGCGAGTCGTCCCATCGCTTTTGCCAGTCTTCATATCTGATGGCTCTCGCCTCAGTCCTGGTGGTTCCGCCGTAAACGGCCCGCCTCTCCTCGGCAAGAAGGTCGATAGGCGAGATTGCCGCAATGACGAGGACGGCATCTTCGGACACAGTTCTGTACGCAGTCGCGACCCGAAGGGCGCTTCTGCGCTGAACTTGTGCCATTATGCGCCTGGTCCTCTGCACCGACAGAGCCGCCGCCCACACCGGAGCGCCGTAGAGCATAGTGGAGTGCACCACCGAATTCAGCAGCACCCTCCGCCTATACCTCGGCCCCCCGATGTTTGGCATCAGCCCCGCCAACTGCTCTGTCACTACGGCCGCCTTTGCGGATGCCTTCCGGACGTGTTCGGCGAAGGTAAGCTTACGGTCTAGGTGGACGCCCAGATACCGAAGCGAGGGTGCGAAAGTCACCCTGTGTCCCTCCACCGTCAGCGCCGGAGGCTCCATCTTCCTTCTCCTCGAGAAGAGTACGGCCTCAGTTTTTTGAGGGGCCAGTGTGAGCCCAGACTCCCGCATCCAGGAGCAGATCCGGTGCAGCGTCATTTGAGTGACGTACTGCAGCTCGGAAGTGCTCTTTCCCGTGGCGATAACGGCGACGTCGTCCGCAAAGGCAACTATTTCTGCCCCCGCGGGGAGATCCACCCTGAGGAGGCCGTCATACATGATGTTCCACAGAGCTGGCCCGAGGACCGAACCCTGTGGAACACCCGCCTCCACTGCTCTGGTGTGAGTCACTCCGAGCTGATCGACATACTCAAGATGTCGATCGCTCAGGTAACTCGCCAGTAACTTGACGATGGAGCTGGGCGCCCGGACTCCTCCGCTCAGCGCTTTGAGAATTAAATCCCATCGCGCCGAGTTGAAGGCGTTCCGAACGTCAAGCGCCACCATCGCGACACTGTGGCTCGCTTTGACAGATCCCTCCCAAGCCGTCCGTATTATTGAGACGACCCGGGAGATCGCGTCGATCGTGGATCTGCCGCGGCGGAAGCCATACTGGCTATCGGCCAATCCGGTCAGCGGGTGCTCGATGCAAGACTGGAGCCTGTTTAATATCAGACGCTCCAGTAGCTTGCCCACCCCGCTGATCATGCAGAGCGGTCTGTACGTGGGCGGACCGGAGACCGATCCTCCGCCTTTCGGCATGAGAACCAGCCTCTGTCTCTTCCACGACCGCCCAAACACTCCCTGTTTCAGGCACGGATTGAACGTATCCAAGAGCAGCTCCGGGTATTTCTCGGCTACGATGCGCAGCACCGCGTTCGGTACCCCGTCTGGACCGGGAGTCTTATCCCCTCCCAGGCGGGCGGCTGCCAACGCCAATTCGGCCCTTGTGAAGGGCTCAGGCTCGTCTTCCGTGCAGTCGGTGTCGACACCGCCGAACGCCCCCGCCTCTCCGGCTCGCGAATCGCCTCCATGGCGAGCGACCCCGAGAGGCGCGGGGAACAGGCCGTCGACGACCGTCCGCAGATTCGACGGATCGGCCAGAAACTGGTCGAGGACTCGCCCCCTGATCTTGTTACGGACCAGTTTGTAGGGGAGTCCCCATGGGTCAATGTCGATCGTCTCGCACAGCTCGCGCCAGCATCTCTCTTTCGAGGCCTTGATGGCCTTTCGAAGGGCTCGTCGAGCGTCCCGGTAGGCCTCATTCGCGCTTTCATCATGCATTCGTGCCTGTGCAAACCTTCTATTTCGCAGACACGCGCTCCGAAGCGCGGCTATCTCTTCGCTCCACCAGTACACCTGACGGCGACCACATCCAGCCGCTCTTCTGGGCATGGATGCGTCGCACGCCCTGCGGATTATCGCACTGGTGGAGGAGATGACGTTCTCTGCGTGCACAAGCTCATTCGTACCGTTTACTCTTTCGCTTCTGAAACCCACCAGATCCGCTTCGAGAGTTACGCAAAAAGCTTCGACGTCTAGTTTGCGAGTGGACCACCCGGCCACCGAGGTGGCCGGCTTTTTGATGCCACTCGCTACGTCGAAGCCGATGTATTGGTGGTCACTGTGCGAGGAAATCTCCATGACCCTCCAGTCTCTGATCTTGCCGATCGTCGTCTCATCGGCGAACGTGACGTCGACGACCGATCCGCCCGCACCCCTGCGGCAGGTCAAGCTCGAGCCTCTGTTGGCGACCCGCAGCCGGAGATGAGCGACGGCGTCGGACAGCATCGTCCCTCTGCGATCGGTCAGAGCCGAACCCCACTCGACCGCCTTGGCGTTGAAGTCACCCGCCAAAATGACAGGGCGGCTCGTCTCTACAAACAGCACCAGGTCGCTCAGCGCCGTCTCAAATTCCTCGAGTGGGGAGTTGGGCGAGAAGTAACAGCTGTAAAGCCTGATTCCGCCCAGCTCGACCCACACGCAGCCGTCCGATGTGCCGGCCGACGCTCCGGTAACTCGATGCCGCCGCGAAGCCACGAAGATGGCAGCCCGCGACGACCTGTCCGAGTACCAGTTGGACGCGGTGTTTCTGTACTGTTCAGAAATTATCACCGCGTCCGCGTTCAGCTCGGCGGCTGTCAGGAACATGAGATCCTGAGCGATCCTGCTGCTGTTGAGATTAATTTGAAGGATCCTCAGCGACATTTCTGGAGGATCCTTCTTTGCTCCTTTTGGTATGAGGGGCACACTCGGCTGCCTCCCCTGTGCTGCGACGGTAACCCCTCGTCAGCACAAGTCGGACAATGCGCGTGACTTTTACAGTCACGCGCAACGTGGCCTCGTGTACCGCAGTTGAGGCAGCAGGCGCTGCGGTCGGGGCCGGAACATCGGATGGATGTATGCCCGAAGCCCAGGCAACGGTAGCAGCGGGGTGTTCTTTTTAGTTCCCGCAGCCTGCAGGACATCAGGCCTATTTTTAGCCTGCCCTCTTTCAGCAGGCTTTGCAACCTTGCAGTGTGCGGTATTCGGAGCAGCAAGCTCCGCGTACCGGAGCGCTGTTGGCGTGTGCTCACGACCTCAAGCCCGCCACCTTCACCCGCATACGGTAGGAGCGCCGCCCTGACGTCATCCTCTGAGAGGCCCTCGTCTAGGTCTTTAACCAGGACCTCTCTCTTGGGTGCGGTGACCCTTATGTGCGCTTTATCCCCGGCCACCATCCTGACTCTCTCCTGGATGATGGCTAGGGCCCCGGACTTTGTAGGGCGGAACACCAATTCCCCTTTGGCGTTCCGCCTCACCGTGAGTGGAGGCAGTGGCGTCTCCTTCTCCAGGGTGTGCATTTGCCGCAACACCTCCGCGTAGGAGAGCGGCTCGTCCCCCTCTGCCATTGGTTCAAGAACCACGCTACCCAATGGGCGCTTGCGGGTCCTGGACTTTATTGTAGGCAAGCTCATTTTTTGGGTGTGCGGAGCCGGAGGAAGTGACGGTCGATTTGAACGATGAGGAGGATGAGGGTGGCGGGGGGTGGGGAGTGGCGCAGGAAGTTTCTGGGCCGATTGCTCGGAGCCCTTCCTGGGATCACGTCTCCTCCTCTTCTTCGTCACCGTCTGGAAACGGTCCGGCTCCGCAGCCACGATCGGATTATTGGCCGCACCCAGCGGAACCTAACCTAACCTAACCTTTTTTTTTTTTTTTTTTTTTTTTTTTTTTTTTTTCTAAGGAGGAAATTTGCCGACCAAACAAAAGTGCCCGCAGCAGACGGACACTTATAGTGTGAGATTCACGCCAGAGATTTTACAAATTACTCTGGGTGGGACTCACTAAAACCTCCTGTTTTTCCCGACCTATCCAGAACCGCCGCCAGGCATTGCTTTGTAATAGGTCGGTGTGGTTTAGGCGTGTTTTTTCAGCCTTTCGCTGGTGTAGGCATCTGCCTGCCTATACTTCGCGTTTGTGGGCATCTAGTTGCCTTCACTCTCTCTGTCTGGCCCGGTCATCCGGACATTGCTGTCCAGAACCCGGGCCGAGACGTTATTCTCTTGGCCTTCTTAGCCTCTCCGCCTCCTCCTTCATTTTCATGACGGCGGAGGCGAAGTCGAGCCAGGACGACCAGTTCTCCGTGCTCTCGAGCATACTGCTCACCATCACCTCCGGCGTAACCGAGGGCCGTCGCAGAGCTCGTGAGAGCTTGCAGCGTTCCTCGATCCACGCCGGGCAATGGAATGCGGTATGCTCGGCGTCGTCCAGACTGGAATCGCAATGGTGACAGGCCGTCGAGTTCTCCTTTCCGATCCTGTGAAGGTACGAAGAGAAGGACCCGTGGCCGGACAGGAGTTGGGTGAGATGGTAGCTCAGCTCGCCGTGCGATCTGCCACACCACGTCCTCAGGTCGCCGATGAGTCTGTGCGTCCATCTGCCCTTCTCCGAGTCGTCCCATCGCTTTTGCCAGTCTTCATATCTGACCTAACCTAACCTAACCTAACCTAACCTAACCTAACCTAACCTTTTTTTTTTTTTTTTTCTAAGGAGGAAATTTGCCGACCAAACAAAAGTGCCCGCAGCAGACGGACACTTATAGTGTGAGATTCACGCCAGAGATTTTACAAATTACTCTGGGTGGGACCCACTAAAACCTCCTGTTTTCCCCGACCTATCCAGAACCGCCGCCAGGCATTGCTTTGTAATAGGTCGGTGTGATTTAGGCGTGTTTTTTCAGCCTTTCGCTGGTGTAGGCATCTGCCTGCCTAGACTTCGCGTTTGTGGGCATCTAGTTGCCTTCACTCTCTCTGTCTGGCCCGGTCATCCGGACATTGCTGTCCAGAACCCGGGCCGAGACGTTATCCTATGGGTCTTCTTACCCTCTCCGCCTCCTCCTTCATTTTCATGACGGCGGAGGCGAAGTCGAGCCAGGACGACCAGTTCTCGATGTTCTCGAGCATACTGCTCACCATCACCTCCGGCGTAACCGAGTCCCGTCGCAGAGCTCGTGAAAGCTTGCAGCGTTCCTCGATCCACGCCGGGCAATGGAATGCGGTATGCTCGGCGTCGTCCAGACTGGAATCGCAATGGTGACAGGCCGTCGAGTTCTCCTTTCCGATCCTGTGAAGGTACGAAGAGAAGGACCCGTGGCCGGACAGGAGTTGGGTGAGATGGTAGCTCAGCTCGCCGTGCGATCTGCCACACCACGTCCTCAGATCGCCGATGAGTCTGTGCGTCCACCTGCCCTTCTGCGAGTCGTCCCATCGCTTTTGCCAGTCTTCATATCTGATGGCTCTCGCCTCAGATCTGGTGGTTCCGCCGTAAACGGCCCGCCTCTCCTCGGCGAGAAGGTCGATAGGCGAGATTGCCGCAATGACGAGGACGGCATCTTCGGACACAGTTCTGTACGCAGTCGCGACCCGAAGGGCGCTCCTCCGCTGAACTTGTGCCATTATGCGCCTGGTCCTCTGCACCGACAGAGCCGCCGCCCACACCGGAGCGCCGTAGAGCATAGTGGAGTGCACCACCGAATTCAGCAGCACCCTCCGCCTATACCTCGGCCCCCCGATGTTTGGCATCAGCCCCGCCAACTGCTCTGTCACTACGGCCGCCTTTGCAGATGCCTTCCGGACGTGTTCGGCGAAGGTAAGCTTACGGTCTAGGTGGACGCCCAGATACCGAAGCGAGGGTGCGAAAGTCACCCTGTGTCCCTCCACCGTCAGCGCCGGAGGCTCCATCTTCCTTCTCCTCGAGAAGAGTACGGCCTCAGTTTTTTGAGGGGCCAGTGTGAGCCCAGACTCCCGCATCCAGGAGCAGATCCGGTGCAGCGTCATTTGAGTGACGTACTGCAGCTCGGAAGTGCTCTTTCCCGTGGCGATAACGGCGACGTCGTCCGCAAAGGCAACTATTTCTGCCCCCGCGGGGAGATCCACCCTGAGGAGGCCGTCATACATGATGTTCCACAGAGCTGGCCCGAGGACAACCTAACCTAACCTAACCTAACCTAACCTAACCTAACCTAACCTAACCTAACCTTTTTTTTTTTTTTTTTTTTTTTTTTTTTTCTAAGGAGGAAATTTGCCGACCAAACAAAAGTGCCCGCAGCAGACGGACACTTATAGTGTGAGATTCACGCCAGAGATTTTACAAATTACTCTGGGTGGGACCCACTAAAACCTCCTGTTTTCCCCGACCTATCCAGAACCGCCGCCAGGCATTGCTTTGTAATAGGTCGGTGTGATTTAGGCGTGTTTTTTCAGCCTTTCGCTGGTGTAGGCATCTGCCTGCCTAGACTTCGCGTTTGTGGGCATCTAGTTGCCTTCACTCTCTCTGTCCGGCCCGGTCATCCGGACATTGCTGTCCAGAACCCGGGCCGAGACGTTATCCTATGGGTCTTCTTACCCTCTCCGCCTCCTCCTTCATTTTCATGACGGCGGAGGCGAAGTCGAGCCAGGACGACCAGTTCTCGATGTTCTCGAGCATACTGCTCACCATCACCTCCGGCGTAACCGAGTCCCGTCGCAGAGCTCGTGAAAGCTTGCAGCGTTCCTCGATCCACGCCGGGCAATGGAATGCGGTATGCTCGGCGTCGTCCAGACTGGAATCGCAATGGTGACAGGCCGTCGAGTTCTCCTTTCCGATCCTGTGAAGGTACGAAGAGAAGGACCCGTGGCCGGACAGGAGTTGGGTGAGATGGTAGCTCAGCTCGCCGTGCGATCTGCCACACCACGTCCTCAGATCGCCGATGAGTCTGTGCGTCCACCTACCCTTCTGCGAGTCGTCCCATCGCTTTTGCCAGTCTTCATATCTGATGGCTCTCGCCTCAGTCCTGGTGGTTCCGCCGTAAACGGCCCGCCTCTCCTCGGCAAGAAGGTCGATAGGCGAGATTGCCGCAATGACGAGGACGGCATCTTCGGACACAGTTCTGTACGCAGTCGCGACCCGAAGGGCGCTTCTGCGCTGAACTTGTGCCATTATGCGCCTGGTCCTCTGCACCGACAGAGCCGCCGCCCACACCGGAGCGCCGTAGAGCATAGTGGAGTGCACCACCGAATTCAGCAGCACCCTCCGCCTATACCTCGGCCCCCCGATGTTTGGCATCAGCCCCGCCAACTGCTCTGTCACTACGGCCGCCTTTGCGGATGCCTTCCGGACGTGTTCGGCGAAGGTAAGCTTACGGTCTAGGTGGACGCCCAGATACCGAAGCGAGGGTGCGAAAGTCACCCCGTGTCCCTCCACCGTCAGCGCCGGAGGCTCCATCTTCCTTCTCCTCGAGAAGAGTACGGCCTCAGTTTTTTGAGGGGCCAGTGTGAGCCCAGACTCCCGCATCCAGGAGCAGATCCGGTGCAGCGTCATTTGAGTGACGTACTGCAGCTCGGAAGTGCTCTTTCCCGTGGCGATAACGGCGACGTCGTCCGCAAAGGCAACTATTTCTGCCCCCGCGGGGAGATCCACCCTGAGGAGGCCGTCATACATGATGTTCCACAGAGCTGGCCCGAGGACCGAACCCTGTGGAACACCCGCCTCCACTGCTCTGGTGTGAGTCACTCCGAGCTGATCGACATACTCAAGATGTCGATCGCTCAGGTAACTCGCCAGTAACTTGACGATGGAGCTGGGCGCCCGGACTCCTCCGCTCAGCGCTTTGAGAATTAAATCCCATCGCGCCGAGTTGAAGGCGTTCCGAACGTCAAGCGCCACCATCGCGACACTGTGGCTCGCTTTGACAGATCCCTCCCAAGCCGTCCGTATTATTGAGACGACCCGGGAGATCGCGTCGATCGTGGATCTGCCGCGGCGGAAGCCATACTGGCTATCGGCCAATCCGGTCAGCGGGTGCTCGATGCAAGACTGGAGCCTGTTTAATATCAGACGCTCCAGTAGCTTGCCCACCCCGCTGATCATGCAGAGCGGTCTGTACGTGGGCGGACCGGAGACCGATCCTCCGCCTTTCGGCATGAGAACCAGCCTCTGTCTCTTCCACGACCGCCCAAACACTCCCTGTTTCAGGCACGGATTGAACGTATCCAAGAGCAGCTCCGGGTATTTCTCGGCTACGACGCGCAGCACCGAACCTACCTAACCTAACCTAACCTAACCTAACCTAACCTAACCTAACCTAACCTAACCTTTTTTTTTTTTTTTTTTTTTTTTTTTCCTAAGGAGGAAATTTGCCGACCAAACAAAAGCGCCCGAGCAGACAGACGCTTATAGTGTGGGATTCACGCCAGAGATTTTACAATTACTCTGGGTGGGACCCACTAAAACCTCCTGTGTTCCCCGACCTAGCCAGAACCACCGTCAGGCATTGCTTTGTACTAGGTCGGTGTGTTAGGCGTGTTGCCACGGCCTATCGCAAGTCTAGGCATCTGCCTGCCTATACTCGGAGTTAAAGGGCATTTGCTGCCATCTCGGTCGTCCGGCTCGGTCACCGGAGCATTGCTGTCCGGAGTCCGAGCCGAGACGCTGGGGGTGTGCTCTTGATTTGGGCGCCCGGAGGCACCACTCATCCACTCAGGATCATCAGCTATCGGTCGCCCGCGAATGAAGCAGACAGCAGTTATAGAGAACTCCCGATCGATGGTCACGGGCGCGCACGCATCGGCCTCTGCAAGTTTCCAGTCTGAACGCCTTCAACCGGGGAACATGGAGGCAGACGGGCGCCGACTAGATCCACCGATGCAGGTGCAACATTCGCGAACAACGGCGACTGCGGATGTGAGTGTTCTTCTATGTTGGGAGAGAGCAGTGCACGGAGGCACCACTCTTGCTCAGGATCATCAACAATCGGTCACCCACAAATGAAGCAGACAGCAGTTATAAAAGAACTCCCGATCGATGGTCACGGGCGTCAACATCGGCCTCTACAAGTTTCCGGTTGGTACGACTTCAACCGGCAAACATGGAGGCCGACGGTCGCCATCGAGAACCACCGATGCAGGTGCAACACTTGTGAGCGACGACGACTGCGGATGTGAGCATTCTTCCGTGTTGTTGGAGGAGAAGACCACCCCGTTGTCTTCCCCTCCAGCCTGTTGGTCCGCGGGAGCTATTTTATTTCACTCCTACCCTCCAGCAACATAGTCACTGACGAGCATTCCCCTATCCGCCACCTGGGGACGCGCTCTCTAGGGGACAGGCTCCCCCGAGAGACCTAACCTAACCTAACCTAACCTAACCTAACCTTTTTTTTTTTTTTTTTTTTTTTTCTAAGGAGGGAATTTGCCGACCAAACAAAAGTGCCCGCAGCAGACGGACACTTATAGTGTGAGATTCACGCCAGAGATTTTACAAATTACTCTGGGTGGGACCCACTAAAACCTCCTGTTTTCCCCGACCTATCCAGAACCGCCGACCTAACCTAACCTAACCTAACCTAACCTAACCTAACCTAACCTTTTTTTTTTTTTTTTTTTTTTTTTTTTTTTTTCTCTAAGGAGGAAATTTGCCGACCATACAAAAGTGCCCGCAGCAGACGGACACTTATAGTGTGAGATTCACGCCAGAGATTTTACAAATTACTCTGGGTGGGACCCACTAAAACCTCCTGTTTTCCCCGACCTATCCAGAACCGCCGCCAGGCATTGCTTTGTAATAGGTCGGTGTGATTTAGGCGTGTTTTTTCAGCCTTTCGCTGGTGTAGGCATCTGCCTGCCTAGACTTCGCGTTTGTGGGCATCTAGTTGCCTTCACTCTCTCTGTCCGGCCCGGTCATCCGGACATTGCTGTCCAGAACCCGGGCCGAGACGTTATCCTATGGGTCTTCTTACCCTCTCCGCCTCCTCCTTCATTTTCATGACGGCGGAGGCGAAGTCGAGCCAGGACGACCAGTTCTCGATGTTCTCGAGCATACTGCTCACCATCACCTCCGGCGTAACCGAGTCCCGTCGCAGAGCTCGTGAAAGCTTGCAGCGTTCCTCGATCCACGCCGGGCAATGGAATGCGGTATGCTCGGCGTCGTCCAGACTGGAATCGCAATGGTGACAGGCCGTCGAGTTCTCCTTTCCGATCCTGTGAAGGTACGAAGAGAAGGACCCGTGGCCGGACAGGAGTTGGGTGAGATGGTAGCTCAGCTCGCCGTGCGATCTGCCACACCACGTCCTCAGATCGCCGATGAGTCTGTGCGTCCACCTACCCTTCTGCGAGTCGTCCCATCGCTTTTGCCAGTCTTCATATCTGATGGCTCTCGCCTCAGTCCTGGTGGTTCCGCCGTAAACGGCCCGCCTCTCCTCGGCAAGAAGGTCGATAGGCGAGATTGCCGCAATGACGAGGACGGCATCTTCGGACACAGTTCTGTACGCAGTCGCGACCCGAAGGGCGCTTCTGCGCTGAACTTGTGCCATTATGCGCCTGGTCCTCTGCACCGACAGAGCCGCCGCCCACACCGGAGCGCCGTAGAGCATAGTGGAGTGCACCACCGAATTCAGCAGCACCCTCCGCCTATACCTCGGCCCCCCGATGTTTGGCATCAGCCCCGCCAACTGCTCTGTCACTACGGCCGCCTTTGCGGATGCCTTCCGGACGTGTTCGGCGAAGGTAAGCTTACGGTCTAGGTGGACGCCCAGATACCGAAGCGAGGGTGCGAAAGTCACCCTGTGTCCCTCCACCGTCAGCGCCGGAGGCTCCATCTTCCTTCTCCTCGAGAAGAGTACGGCCTCAGTTTTTTGAGGGGCCAGTGTGAGCCCAGACTCCCGCATCCAGGAGCAGATCCGGTGCAGCGTCATTTGAGTGACGTACTGCAGCTCGGAAGTGCTCTTTCCCGTGGCGATAACGGCGACGTCGTCCGCAAAGGCAACTATTTCTGCCCCCGCGGGGAGATCCACCCTGAGGAGGCCGTCATACATGATGTTCCACAGAGCTGGCCCGAGGACCGAACCCTGTGGAACACCCGCCTCCACTGCTCTGGTGTGAGTCACTCCGAGCTGATCGACATACTCAAGATGTCGATCGCTCAGGTAACTCGCCAGTAACTTGACGATGGAGCTGGGCGCCCGGACTCCTCCGCTCAGCGCTTTGAGAATTAAATCCCATCGCGCCGAGTTGAAGGCGTTCCGAACGTCAAGCGCCACCATCGCGACACTGTGGCTCGCTTTGACAGATCCCTCCCAAGCCGTCCGTATTATTGAGACGACCCGGGAGATCGCGTCGATCGTGGATCTGCCGCGGCGGAAGCCATACTGGCTATCGGCCAATCCGGTCAGCGGGTGCTCGATGCAAGACTGGAGCCTGTTTAATATCAGACGCTCCAGTAGCTTGCCCACCCCGCTGATCATGCAGAGCGGTCTGTACGTGGGCGGACCGGAGACCGATCCTCCGCCTTTCGGCATGAGAACCAGCCTCTGTCTCTTCCACGACCGCCCAAACACTCCCTGTTTCAGGCACGGATTGAACGTATCCAAGAGCAGCTCCGGGTATTTCTCGGCTACGATGCGCAGCACCGCGTTCGGTACCCCGTCTGGACCGGGAGTCTTATCCCCTCCCAGGCGGGCGGCTGCCAACGCCAATTCGGCCCTTGTGAAGGGCTCAGGCTCGTCTTCCGTGCAGTCGGTGTCGACACCGCCGAACGCCCCCGCCTCTCCGGCTCGCGAATCGCCTCCATGGCGAGCGACCCCGAGAGGCGCGGGGAACAGGCCGTCGACGACCGTCCGCAGATTCGACGGATCGGCCAGAAACTGGTCGAGGACTCGCCCCCTGATCTTGTTACGGACCAGTTTGTAGGGGAGTCCCCATGGGTCAATGTCGATCGTCTCGCACAGCTCGCGCCAGCATCTCTCTTTCGAGGCCTTGATGGCCTTTCGAAGGGCTCGTCGAGCGTCCCGGTAGGCCTCATTCGCGCTTTCATCATGCATTCGTGCCTGTGCAAACCTTCTATTTCGCAGACACGCGCTCCGAAGCGCGGCTATCTCTTCGCTCCACCAGTACACCTGACGGCGACCACATCCAGCCGCTCTTCTGGGCATGGATGCGTCGCACGCCCTGCGGATTATCGCACTGGTGGAGGAGATGACGTTCTCTGCGTGCACAAGCTCATTCGTACCGTTTACTCTTTCGCTTCTGAAACCCACCAGATCCGCTTCGAGAGTTACGCAAAAAGCTTCGACGTCTAGTTTGCGAGTGGACCACCCGGCCACCGAGGTGGCCGGCTTTTTGATGCCACTCGCTACGTCGAAGCCGATGTATTGGTGGTCACTGTGCGAGAAAATCTCCATGACCCTCCAGTCTCTGATCTTGCCGATCGTCGTCTCATCGGCGAACGTGACGTCGACGACCGATCCGCCCGCACCCCTGCGGCAGGTCAAGCTCGAGCCTCTGTTGGCGACCCGCAGCCGGAGATGAGCGACGGCGTCGGACAGCATCGTCCCTCTGCGATCGGTCAGAGCCGAACCCCACTCGACCGCCTTGGCGTTGAAGTCACCCGCCAAAATGACAGGGCGGCTCGTCTCTACAAACAGCACCAGGTCGCTCAGCGCCGTCTCAAATTCCTCGAGTGGGGAGTTGGGCGAGAAGTAACAGCTGTAAAGCCTGATTCCGCCCAGCTCGACCCACACGCAGCCGTCCGATGTGCCGGCCGACGCTCCGGTAACTCGATGCCGCCGCGAAGCCACGAAGATGGCAGCCCGCGACGACCTGTCCGAGTACCAGTTGGACGCGGTGTTTCTGTACTGTTCAGAAATTATCACCGCGTCCGCGTTCAGCTCGGCGGCTGTCAGGAACATGAGATCCTGAGCGATCCTGCTGCTGTTGAGATTAATTTGAAGGATCCTCAGCGACATTTCTGGAGGATCCTTCTTTGCTCCTTTTGGTATGAGGGGCACACTCGGCTGCCTCCCCTGTGCTGCGACGGTAACCCCTCGTCAGCACAAGTCGGACAATGCGCGTGACTTTTACAGTCACGCGCAACGTGGCCTCGTGTACCGCAGTTGAGGCAGCAGGCGCTGCGGTCGGGGCCGGAACATCGGATGGATGTATGCCCGAAGCCCAGGCAACGGTAGCAGCGGGGTGTTCTTTTTAGTTCCCGCAGCCTGCAGGACATCAGGCCTATTTTTAGCCTGCCCTCTTTCAGCAGGCTTTGCAACCTTGCAGTGTGCGGTATTCGGAGCAGCAAGCTCCGCGTACCGGAGCGCTGTTGGCGTGTGCTCACGACCTCAAGCCCGCCACCTTCACCCGCATACGGTAGGAGCGCCGCCCTGACGTCATCCTCTGAGAGGCCCTCGTCTAGGTCTTTAACCAGGACCTCTCTCTTGGGTGCGGTGACCCTTATGTGCGCTTTATCCCCGGCCACCATCCTGACTCTCTCCTGGATGATGGCTAGGGCCCCGGACTTTGTAGGGCGGAACACCAATTCCCCTTTGGCGTTCCGCCTCACCGTGAGTGGAGGCAGTGGCGTCTCCTTCTCCAGGGTGTGCATTTGCCGCAACACCTCCGCGTAGGAGAGCGGCTCGTCCCCCTCTGCCATTGGTTCAAGAACCACGCTACCCAATGGGCGCTTGCGGGTCCTGGACTTTATTGTAGGCAAGCTCATTTTTTGGGTGTGCGGAGCCGGAGGAAGTGACGGTCGATTTGAACGATGAGGAGGATGAGGGTGGCGGGGGGTGGGGAGTGACGCAGGAAGTTTCTGGGCCGATTGCTCGGAGCCCTTCCTGGGATCACGTCTCCTCCTCTTCTTCGTCACCGTCTGGAAACGGTCCGGCTCCGCAGCCACGATCGGATTATTGGCCGCACCCAGCGGAACCTAACCTAACCTAACCTAACCTAACCTAACCTAACCTAACCTAACCTTTTTTTTTTTTTTTTCTAAGGAGGAAATTTGCCGACCAAACAAAAGTGCCCGCAGCAGACGGACACTTATAGTGTGAGATTCACGCCAGAGATTTTACAAATTACTCTGGGTGGGACCCACTAAAACCTCCTGTTTTCCCCGACCTATCCAGAACCGCCGCCAGGCATTGCTTTGTAATAGGTCGGTGTGATTTAGGCGTGTTTTTTCAGCCTTTCGCTGGTGTAGGCATCTGCCTGCCTAGACTTCGCGTTTGTGGGCATCTAGTTGCCTTCACTCTCTCTGTCTGGCCCGGTCATCCGGACATTGCTGTCCAGAACCCGGGCCGAGACGTTATCCTATGGGTCTTCTTACCCTCTCCGCCTCCTCCTTCATTTTCATGACGGAGGAGGCGAAGTCGAGCCAGGACGACCAGTTCTCGATGTTCTCAAGCATACTGCTCACCATCACCTCCGGCGTAACCGAGTCCCGTCGCAGAGCTCGTGAAAGCTTGCAGCGTTCCTCGATCCACGCCGGGCAATGGAATGCGGTGTGCTCGGCGTCGTCCAGACTGGAATCGCAATGGTGACAGGCCGTCGAGTTCTCCTTTCCGATCCTGTGAAGGTACGAAGAGAAGGACCCGTGGCCGGACAGGAGTTGGGTGAGATGGTAGCTCAGCTCGCCGTGCGATCTGCCACACCACGTCCTCAGATCGCCGATGAGTCTGTGCGTCCACCTACCCTTCTGCGAGTCGTCCCATCGCTTTTGCCAGTCTTCATATCTGATGGCTCTCGCCTCAGTCCTGGTGGTTCCGCCGTAAACGGCCCGCCTCTCCTCGGCGAGAAGGTCGATAGGCGAGATTGCCGCAATGACGAGGACGGCATCTTCGGACACAGTTCTGTACGCAGTCGCGACCCGAAGGGCGCTTCTGCGCTGAACTTGTGCCATTATGCGCCTGGTCCTCTGCACCGACAGAGCCGCTGCCCACACCGGAGCGCCGTAGAGCATAGTGGAGTGCACCACCGAATTCAGCAGCACCCTCCGCCTATACCTCGGCCCCCCGATGTTTGGCATCAGCCCCGCCAACTGCTCTGTCACTACGGCCGCCTTTGCGGATGCCTTCCGGACGTGTTCGGCGAAGGTAAACTTACGGTCTAGGTGGACGCCCAGATACCGATGCGAGGGTGCGAAAGTCACCCCGTGTCCCTCCACCGTCAGCGCCGGAGGCTCCATCTTCCTCCTCCTCGAGAAGAGAACGGCCTCGGTCTTGTGAGGGGCCAGTCTGAGTCCCGACTCCCGCATCCAGGAGCAGATCCGGTGCAGCGTCATTTGAGTGACGAACTGCAGCTCGGAGGTGCTCTTTCCCGTGGCGATAACGGCGACGTCGTCCGCGAAGGCAACTATTTCTGCCCCCGCGGGGAGATCCACCCTGAGGAGGCCGTCATACATGATGTTCCACAGAGCTGGCCCGAGGACCGAACCCTGCGGAACACCCGCCTCCACTGCTCTGGTGTGAGTCACTCCGAGCTGATCGACATATTCAAGATGTCGATCGCTCAGGTAACTCGCCAGTAACTTGACGATGGAGCCGGGCGCCCGGACTCCTCCGCTCAGCGCTTTGAGAATTAGATCCCATCGCGCCGAGTTGAAGGCGTTCCGGACGTCAAGCGCCACCATCACGACACTGTGGCTCGCTTTGACAGATCCCTCCCAAGCCGTCCGTATTTTTGAGACGACCCGGGAGATGGCGTCGATCGTGGATCTGCCGCGGCGGAAGCCATACTGGCTATCGGCCAATCCGGTCAGCGGGTGCTCGATGCAAGACTGGAGCCTGTTTAATATCAGACGCTCCAGTAGCTTGCCCACCCCGCTGATCATGCAGAGCGGTCTGTACGTGGGCGGACCGGAGACCGATCCTCCGCCTTTCGGCATGAGAACCAGCCTCTGTCTCTTCCACGACCGCCCAAACACTCCCTGTTTCAGGCACGGATTGAACGTATCCAAGAGCAGCTCCGGGTATTTCTCGGCTACGACGCGCAGCACCGCGTTCGGAACCCCGTCTGGACCGGGAGGGCTCAGGCTCGTCTTCCGTGCAGTCGGTGTCGACACCGCCGAACGCCCCCGCCTCTCCGGCTCGCGAATCGCCTCCATGGCGAGCGACCCCGAGAGGCGAACCTAACCTAACCTTTTTTTTTTTTTCTTTTCTAAGGAGGAAATTTGCCGACCAAACAAAAGTGCCCGCAGCAGACGGACACTTATAGTGTGAGATTCACGCCAGAGATTTTACAAATTACTCTGGGTGGGACCCACTAAAACCTCCTGTTTTCCCCGACCTATCCAGAACCGCCGCCAGGCATTGCTTTGTAATAGGTCGGTGTGATTTAGGCGTGTTTTTTCAGCCTTTCGCTGGTGTAGGCATCTGCCTGCCTAGACTTCGCGTTTGTGGGCATCTAGTTGCCTTCACTCTCTCTGTCTGGCCCGGTCATCCGGACATTGCTGTCCAGAACCCGGGCCGAGACGTTATCCTATGGGTCTTCTTACCCTCTCCGCCTCCTCCTTCATTTTCATGACGGAGGAGGCGAAGTCGAGCCAGGACGACCAGTTCTCGATGTTCTCAAGCATACTGCTCACCATCACCTCCGGCGTAACCGAGTCCCGTCGCAGAGCTCGTGAAAGCTTGCAGCGTTCCTCGATCCACGCCGGGCAATGGAATGCGGTATGCTCGGCGTCGTCCAGACTGGAATCGCAATGGTGACAGGCCGTCGAGTTCTCCTTTCCGATCCTGTGAAGGTACGAAGAGAAGGACCCGTGGCCGGACAGGAGTTGGGTGAGATGGTAGCTCAGCTCGCCGTGCGATCTGCCACACCACGTCCTCAGGTCGCCGATGAGTCTGTGCGTCCATCTGCCCTTCTCCGAGTCGTCGAACCTAACCTAACCTAACGTAACCTAACCTAACCTAACCTAAGATCAAAAATTAAGGTGAATTCGATCGAAATCAATTTAAATATTTTTTTTATACGATTGCAAATGATTTTTCACTTTTGTTTTTTTTCTCATCACAACATAGTGCGATTTTTAAAAAAAATTCCGCAATGCGTTTTTTAACACGATGCGATCGTGTAGAAAAATTCACCGTATTTTTGGATCGAGTTCACCTTACTTTTTGATCGTTCCACGGTCATTACATAAAATTCACCTTACTTTTTGATACAGCACACATTTGTATGGAAAATGTTGCGTGATCAAAAAGTAAGGTGAATTTCTAAAAATCACTTTAGCGTGATCAAAAATTAAGGTGAATTCGATCGAAATCAATTTAAATATTTTTTTATACGATTGCAAATGATTTTTCACTTTTGTTTTTTTCTCATCACAACATAGTGCGATTTTTAAAAAAAATTCCGCAATGCGTTTTTTAACACGATGCGATCGTGTAGAAAAATTCACCGTATTTTTGGATCGAGTTCACCTTACTTTTTGATCGTTCCACGGTCATTACATAAAATTCACCTTACTTTTTGATACAGCACACATTTGTATGGAAAATGTTGCGTGATCAAAAAGTAAGGTGAATTTCTAAAAATCACTTTAGCGTGATCAAAAATTAAGGTGAATTCGATCGAAATCAATTTAAATATTTTTTTATACGATTGCAAATGATTTTTCACTTTTGTTTTTTTCTCATCACAACATAGTGCGATTTTTAAAAAAAATTCCGCAATGCGTTTTTTAACACGATGCGATCGTGTAGAAAAATTCACCGTATTTTTGGATCGAGTTCACCTTACTTTTTGATCGTTCCACGGTCATTACATAAAATTCACCTTACTTTTTGATACAGCACACATTTGTATGGAAAATGTTGCGTGATCAAAAAGTAAGGTGAATTTCTAAAAATCACTTTAGCGTGATCAAAAATTAAGGTGAATTCGATCGAAATCAATTTAAATATTTTTTTATACGATTGCAAATGATTTTTCACTTTTGTTTTTTTCTCATCACAACATAGTGCGATTTTTAAAAAAAATTCCGCAATGCGTTTTTTAACACGATGCGATCGTGTAGAAAAATTCACCGTATTTTTGGATCGAGTTCACCTTACTTTTTGATCGTTCCACGGTCATTACATAAAATTCACCTTACTTTTTGATACAGCACACATTTGTATGGAAAATGTTGCGTGATCAAAAAGTAAGGTGAATTTCTAAAAATCACTTTAGCGTGATCAAAAATTAAGGTGAATTCGATCGAAATCAATTTAAATATTTTTTTATACGATTGCAAATGATTTTTCACTTTTGTTTTTTTCTCATCACAACATAGTGCGATTTTTAAAAAAAATTCCGCAATGCGTTTTTTAACACGATGCGATCGTGTAGAAAAATTCACCGTATTTTTGGATCGAGTTCACCTTACTTTTTGATCGTTCCACGGTCATTACATAAAATTCACCTTACTTTTTGATACAGCACACATTTGTATGGAAAATGTTGCGTGATCAAAAAGTAAGGTGAATTTCTAAAAATCACTTTAGCGTGATCAAAAATTAAGGTGAATTCGATCGAAATCAATTTAAATATTTTTTTATACGATTGCAAATGATTTTTCACTTTTGTTTTTTTCTCATCACAACATAGTGCGATTTTTAAAAAAAATTCCGCAATGCGTTTTTTAACACGATGCGATCGTGTAGAAAAATTCACCGTATTTTTGGATCGAGTTCACCTTACTTTTTGATCGTTCCACGGTCATTACATAAAATTCACCTTACTTTTTGATACAGCACACATTTGTATGGAAAATGTTGCGTGATCAAAAAGTAAGGTGAATTTCTAAAAATCACTTTAGCGTGATCAAAAATTAAGGTGAATTCGATCGAAATCAATTTAAATATTTTTTTATACGATTGCAAATGATTTTTCACTTTTGTTTTTTTCTCATCACAACATAGTGCGATTTTTAAAAAAAATTCCGCAATGCGTTTTTTAACACGATGCGATCGTGTAGAAAAATTCACCGTATTTTTGGATCGAGTTCACCTTACTTTTTGATCGTTCCACGGTCATTACATAAAATTCACCTTACTTTTTGATACAGCACACATTTGTATGGAAAATGTTGCGTGATCAAAAAGTAAGGTGAATTTCTAAAAATCACTTTAGCGTGATCAAAAATTAAGGTGAATTCGATCGAAATCAATTTAAATATTTTTTTATACGATTGCAAATGATTTTTCACTTTTGTTTTTTTCTCATCACAACATAGTGCGATTTTTAAAAAAAATTCCGCAATGCGTTTTTTAACACGATGCGATCGTGTAGAAAAATTCACCGTATTTTTGGATCGAGTTCACCTTACTTTTTGATCGTTCCACGGTCATTACATAAAATTCACCTTACTTTTTGATACAGCACACATTTGTATGGAAAATGTTGCGTGATCAAAAAGTAAGGTGAATTTCTAAAAATCACTTTAGCGTGATCAAAAATTAAGGTGAATTCGATCGAAATCAATTTAAATATTTTTTTATACGATTGCAAATGATTTTTCACTTTTGTTTTTTTCTCATCACAACATAGTGCGATTTTTAAAAAAAATTCCGCAATGCGTTTTTTAACACGATGCGATCGTGTAGAAAAATTCACCGTATTTTTGGATCGAGTTCACCTTACTTTTTGATCGTTCCACGGTCATTACATAAAATTCACCTTACTTTTTGATACAGCACACATTTGTATGGAAAATGTTGCGTGATCAAAAAGTAAGGTGAATTTCTAAAAATCACTTTAGCGTGATCAAAAATTAAGGTGAATTCGATCGAAATCAATTTAAATATTTTTTTATACGATTGCAAATGATTTTTCACTTTTGTTTTTTTCTCATCACAACATAGTGCGATTTTTAAAAAAAATTCCGCAATGCGTTTTTTAACACGATGCGATCGTGTAGAAAAATTCACCGTATTTTTGGATCGAGTTCACCTTACTTTTTGATCGTTCCACGGTCATTACATAAAATTCACCTTACTTTTTGATACAGCACACATTTGTATGGAAAATGTTGCGTGATCAAAAAGTAAGGTGAATTTCTAAAAAATCACTTTAGCGTGATCAAAAATTAAGGTGAATTCGATCGAAATCAATTTAAATATTTTTTTATACGATTGCAAATGATTTTTCACTTTTGTTTTTTTCTCATCACAACATAGTGCGATTTTTAAAAAAATTCCGCAATGCGTTTTTTAACACGATGCGATCGTGTAGAAAAATTCACCGTATTTTTGGATCGAGTTCACCTTACTTTTTGATCGTTCCACGGTCATTACATAAAATTCACCTTACTTTTTGATACAGCACACATTTGTATGGAAAATGTTGCGTGATCAAAAAGTAAGGTGAATTTCTAAAAATCACTTTAGCGTGATCAAAAATTAAGGTGAATTCGATCGAAATCAATTTAAATATTTTTTTATACGATTGCAAATGATTTTTCACTTTTGTTTTTTTCTCATCACAACATAGTGCGATTTTTAAAAAAAATTCCGCAATGCGTTTTTTAACACGATGCGATCGTGTAGAAAAATTCACCGTATTTTTGGATCGAGTTCACCTTACTTTTTGATCGTTCCACGGTCATTACATAAAATTCACCTTACTTTTTGATACAGCACACATTTGTATGGAAAATGTTGCGTGATCAAAAAGTAAGGTGAATTTCTAAAAATCACTTTAGCGTGATCAAAAATTAAGGTGAATTCGATCGAAATCAATTTAAATATTTTTTTATACGATTGCAAATGATTTTTCACTTTTGTTTTTTTCTCATCACAACATAGTGCGATTTTTAAAAAAAATTCCGCAATGCGTTTTTTAACACGATGCGATCGTGTAGAAAAATTCACCGTATTTTTGGATCGAGTTCACCTTACTTTTTGATCGTTCCACGGTCATTACATAAAATTCACCTTACTTTTTGATACAGCACACATTTGTATGGAAAATGTTGCGTGATCAAAAAGTAAGGTGAATTTCTAAAAAATCACTTTAGCGTGATCAAAAATTAAGGTGAATTCGATCGAAATCAATTTAAATATTTTTTTATACGATTGCAAATGATTTTTCACTTTTGTTTTTTTCTCATCACAACATAGTGCGATTTTTAAAAAAAATTCCGCAATGCGTTTTTTAACACGATGCGATCGTGTAGAAAAATTCACCGTATTTTTGGATCGAGTTCACCTTACTTTTTGATCGTTCCACGGTCATTACATAAAATTCACCTTACTTTTTGATACAGCACACATTTGTATGGAAAATGTTGCGTGATCAAAAAGTAAGGTGAATTTCTAAAAATCACTTTAGCGTGATCAAAAATTAAGGTGAATTCGATCGAAATCAATTTAAATATTTTTTTATACGATTGCAAATGATTTTTCACTTTTGTTTTTTTCTCATCACAACATAGTGCGATTTTTAAAAAAAATTCCGCAATGCGTTTTTTAACACGATGCGATCGTGTAGAAAAATTCACCGTATTTTTGGATCGAGTTCACCTTACTTTTTGATCGTTCCACGGTCATTACATAAAATTCACCTTACTTTTTGATACAGCACACATTTGTATGGAAAATGTTGCGTGATCAAAAAGTAAGGTGAATTTCTAAAAATCACTTTAGCGTGATCAAAAATTAAGGTGAATTCGATCGAAATCAATTTAAATATTTTTTTATACGATTGCAAATGATTTTTCACTTTTGTTTTTTTCTCATCACAACATAGTGCGATTTTTAAAAAAAATTCCGCAATGCGTTTTTTAACACGATGCGATCGTGTAGAAAAATTCACCGTATTTTTGGATCGAGTTCACCTTACTTTTTGATCGTTCCACGGTCATTACATAAAATTCACCTTACTTTTTGATACAGCACACATTTGTATGGAAAATGTTGCGTGATCAAAAAGTAAGGTGAATTTCTAAAAATCACTTTAGCGTGATCAAAAATTAAGGTGAATTCGATCGAAATCAATTTAAATATTTTTTTATACGATTGCAAATGATTTTTCACTTTTGTTTTTTTCTCATCACAACATAGTGCGATTTTTAAAAAAAATTCCGCAATGCGTTTTTTAACACGATGCGATCGTGTAGAAAAATTCACCGTATTTTTGGATCGAGTTCACCTTACTTTTTGATCGTTCCACGGTCATTACATAAAATTCACCTTACTTTTTGATACAGCACACATTTGTATGGAAAATGTTGCGTGATCAAAAAGTAAGGTGAATTTCTAAAAATCACTTTAGCGTGATCAAAAATTAAGGTGAATTCGATCGAAATCAATTTAAATATTTTTTTATACGATTGCAAATGATTTTTCACTTTTGTTTTTTTCTCATCACAACATAGTGCGATTTTTAAAAAAATTCCGCAATGCGTTTTTTAACACGATGCGATCGTGTAGAAAAATTCACCGTATTTTTGGATCGAGTTCACCTTACTTTTTGATCGTTCCACGGTCATTACATAAAATTCACCTTACTTTTTGATACAGCACACATTTGTATGGAAAATGTTGCGTGATCAAAAAGTAAGGTGAATTTCTAAAAAATCACTTTAGCGTGATCAAAAATTAAGGTGAATTCGATCGAAATCAATTTAAATATTTTTTTATACGATTGCAAATGATTTTTCACTTTTGTTTTTTTCTCATCACAACATAGTGCGATTTTTAAAAAAAATTCCGCAATGCGTTTTTTAACACGATGCGATCGTGTAGAAAAATTCACCGTATTTTTGGATCGAGTTCACCTTACTTTTTGATCGTTCCACGGTCATTACATAAAATTCACCTTACTTTTTGATACAGCACACATTTGTATGGAAAATGTTGCGTGATCAAAAAGTAAGGTGAATTTCTAAAAATCACTTTAGCGTGATCAAAAATTAAGGTGAATTCGATCGAAATCAATTTAAATATTTTTTTATACGATTGCAAATGATTTTTCACTTTTGTTTTTTTCTCATCACAACATAGTGCGATTTTTAAAAAAAATTCCGCAATGCGTTTTTTAACACGATGCGATCGTGTAGAAAAATTCACCGTATTTTTGGATCGAGTTCACCTTACTTTTTGATCGTTCCACGGTCATTACATAAAATTCACCTTACTTTTTGATACAGCACACATTTGTATGGAAAATGTTGCGTGATCAAAAAGTAAGGTGAATTTCTAAAAATCACTTTAGCGTGATCAAAAATTAAGGTGAATTCGATCGAAATCAATTTAAATATTTTTTTATACGATTGCAAATGATTTTTCACTTTTGTTTTTTTCTCATCACAACATAGTGCGATTTTTAAAAAAAATTCCGCAATGCGTTTTTTAACACGATGCGATCGTGTAGAAAAATTCACCGTATTTTTGGATCGAGTTCACCTTACTTTTTGATCGTTCCACGGTCATTACATAAAATTCACCTTACTTTTTGATACAGCACACATTTGTATGGAAAATGTTGCGTGATCAAAAAGTAAGGTGAATTTCTAAAAATCACTTTAGCGTGATCAAAAATTAAGGTGAATTCGATCGAAATCAATTTAAATATTTTTTTATACGATTGCAAATGATTTTTCACTTTTGTTTTTTTCTCATCACAACATAGTGCGATTTTTAAAAAAAATTCCGCAATGCGTTTTTTAACACGATGCGATCGTGTAGAAAAATTCACCGTATTTTTGGATCGAGTTCACCTTACTTTTTGATCGTTCCACGGTCATTACATAAAATTCACCTTACTTTTTGATACAGCACACATTTGTATGGAAAATGTTGCGTGATCAAAAAGTAAGGTGAATTTCTAAAAATCACTTTAGCGTGATCAAAAATTAAGGTGAATTCGATCGAAATCAATTTAAATATTTTTTTTATACGATTGCAAATGATTTTTCACTTTTGTTTTTTTCTCATCACAACATAGTGCGATTTTTAAAAAAAATTCCGCAATGCGTTTTTTAACACGATGCGATCGTGTAGAAAAATTCACCGTATTTTTGGATCGAGTTCACCTTACTTTTTGATCGTTCCACGGTCATTACATAAAATTCTCCTTACTTTTTGATACAGCACACATTTGTATGGAAAATGTTGCGTGATCAAAAAGTAAGGTGAATTTCTAAAAATCACTTTAGCGTGATCAAAAATTAAGGTGAATTCGATCGAAATCAATTTAAATATTTTTTTATACGATTGCAAATGATTTTTCACTTTTGTTTTTTTCTCATCACAACATAGTGCGATTTTTAAAAAAAATTCCGCAATGCGTTTTTTAACACGATGCGATCGTGTAGAAAAATTCACCGTATTTTTGGATCGAGTTCACCTTACTTTTTGATCGTTCCACGGTCATTACATAAAATTCACCTTACTTTTTGATACAGCACACATTTGTATGGAAAATGTTGCGTGATCAAAAAGTAAGGTGAATTTCTAAAAATCACTTTAGCGTGATCAAAAATTAAGGTGAATTCGATCAAAATCAATTTAAATATTTTTTTATACGATTGCAAATGATTTTTCACTTTTGTTTTTTTCTCATCACAACATAGTGCGATTTTTAAAAAAATTCCGCAATGCGTTTTTTAACACGATGCGATCGTGTAGAAAAATTCACCGTATTTTTGGATCGAGTTCACCTTACTTTTTGATCGTTCCACGGTCATTACATAAAATTCACCTTACTTTTTGATACAGCACACATTTGTATGGAAAATGTTGCGTGATCAAAAAGTAAGGTGAATTTCTAAAAATCACTTTAGCGTGATCAAAAATTAAGGTGAATTCGATCGAAATCAATTTAAATATTTTTTTATACGATTGCAAATGATTTTTCACTTTTGTTTTTTTCTCATCACAACATAGTGCGATTTTTAAAAAAAATTCCGCAATGCGTTTTTTAACACGATACGATCGTGTAGAAAAATTCACCGTATTTTTGGATCGAGTTCACCTTACTTTTTGATCGTTCCACGGTCATTACATAAAATTCACCTTACTTTTTGATACAGCACACATTTGTATGGAAAATGTTGCGTGATCAAAAAGTAAGGTGAATTTCTAAAAAATCACTTTAGCGTGATCAAAAATTAAGGTGAATTCGATCGAAATCAATTTAAATATTTTTTTATACGATTGCAAATGATTTTTCACTTTTGTTTTTTTCTCATCACAACATAGTGCGATTTTTAAAAAAATTCCGCAATGCGTTTTTTAACACGATGCGATCGTGTAGAAAAATTCACCGTATTTTTGGATCGAGTTCACCTTACTTTTTGATCGTTCCACGGTCATTACATAAAATTCACCTTACTTTTTGATACAGCACACATTTGTATGGAAAATGTTGCGTGATCAAAAAGTAAGGTGAATTTCTAAAAATCACTTTAGCGTGATCAAAAATTAAGGTGAATTCGATCGAAATCAATTTAAATATTTTTTTATACGATTGCAAATGATTTTTCACTTTTGTTTTTTTCTCATCACAACATAGTGCGATTTTTAAAAAAATTCCGCAATGCGTTTTTTAACACGATGCGATCGTGTAGAAAAATTCACCGTATTTTTGGATCGAGTTCACCTTACTTTTTGATCGTTCCACGGTCATTACATAAAATTCACCTTACTTTTTGATACAGCACACATTTGTATGGAAAATGTTGCGTGATCAAAAAGTAAGGTGAATTTCTAAAAATCACTTTAGCGTGATCAAAAATTAAGGTGAATTCGATCGAAATCAATTTAAATATTTTTTTATACGATTGCAAATGATTTTTCACTTTTGTTTTTTTCTCATCACAACATAGTGCGATTTTTAAAAAAAATTCCGCAATGCGTTTTTTAACACGATGCGATCGTGTAGAAAAATTCACCGTATTTTTGGATCGAGTTCACCTTACTTTTTGATCGTTCCACGGTCATTACATAAAATTCACCTTACTTTTTGATACAGCACACATTTGTATGGAAAATGTTGCGTGATCAAAAAGTAAGGTGAATTTCTAAAAATCACTTTAGCGTGATCAAAAATTAAGGTGAATTCGATCGAAATCAATTTAAATATTTTTTTATACGATTGCAAATGATTTTTCACTTTTGTTTTTTTCTCATCACAACATAGTGCGATTTTTAAAAAAAATTCCGCAATGCGTTTTTTAACACGATGCGATCGTGTAGAAAAATTCACCGTATTTTTGGATCGAGTTCACCTTACTTTTTGATCGTTCCACGGTCATTACATAAAATTCACCTTACTTTTTGATACAGCACACATTTGTATGGAAAATGTTGCGTGATCAAAAAGTAAGGTGAATTTCTAAAAATCACTTTAGCGTGATCAAAAATTAAGGTGAATTCGATCGAAATCAATTTAAATATTTTTTTATACGATTGCAAATGATTTTTCACTTTTGTTTTTTTCTCATCACAACATAGTGCGATTTTTAAAAAAAATTCCGCAATGCGTTTTTTAACACGATGCGATCGTGTAGAAAAATTCACCGTATTTTTGGATCGAGTTCACCTTACTTTTTGATCGTTCCACGGTCATTACATAAAATTCACCTTACTTTTTGATACAGCACACATTTGTATGAAAAATGTTGCGTGATCAAAAAGTAAGGTGAATTTCTAAAAAATCACTTTAGCGTGATCAAAAATTAAGGTGAATTCGATCGAAATCAATTTAAATATTTTTTTATACGATTGCAAATGATTTTTCACTTTTGTTTTTTTCTCATCACAACATAGTGCGATTTTTAAAAAAAATTCCGCAATGCGTTTTTTAACACGATGCGATCGTGTAGAAAAATTCACCGTATTTTTGGATCGAGTTCACCTTACTTTTTGATCGTTCCACGGTCATTACATAAAATTCACCTTACTTTTTGATACAGCACACATTTGTATGGAAAATGTTGCGTGATCAAAAAGTAAGGTGAATTTCTAAAAATCACTTTAGCGTGATCAAAAATTAAGGTGAATTCGATCGAAATCAATTTAAATATTTTTTTATACGATTGCAAATGATTTTTCACTTTTGTTTTTTTCTCATCACAACATAGTGCGATTTTTAAAAAAAATTCCGCAATGCGTTTTTTAACACGATGCGATCGTGTAGAAAAATTCACCGTATTTTTGGATCGAGTTCACCTTACTTTTTGATCGTTCCACGGTCATTACATAAAATTCACCTTACTTTTTGATACAGCACACATTTGTATGGAAAATGTTGCGTGATCAAAAAGTAAGGTGAATTTCTAAAAATCACTTTAGCGTGATCAAAAATTAAGGTGAATTCGATCGAAATCAATTTAAATATTTTTTTATACGATTGCAAATGATTTTTCACTTTTGTTTTTTTCTCATCACAACATAGTGCGATTTTTAAAAAAAATTCCGCAATGCGTTTTTTAACACGATGCGATCGTGTAGAAAAATTCACCGTATTTTTGGATCGAGTTCACCTTACTTTTTGATCGTTCCACGGTCATTACATAAAATTCACCTTACTTTTTGATACAGCACACATTTGTATGGAAAATGTTGCGTGATCAAAAAGTAAGGTGAATTTCTAAAAATCACTTTAGCGTGATCAAAAATTAAGGTGAATTCGATCGAAATCAATTTAAATATTTTTTTATACGATTGCAAATGATTTTTCACTTTTGTTTTTTTCTCATCACAACATAGTGCGATTTTTAAAAAAAATTCCGCAATGCGTTTTTTAACACGATGCGATCGTGTAGAAAAATTCACCGTATTTTTGGATCGAGTTCACCTTACTTTTTGATCGTTCCACGGTCATTACATAAAATTCACCTTACTTTTTGATACAGCACACATTTGTATGGAAAATGTTGCGTGATCAAAAAGTAAGGTGAATTTCTAAAAAATCACTTTAGCGTGATCAAAAATTAAGGTGAATTCGATCGAAATCAATTTAAATATTTTTTTATACGATTGCAAATGATTTTTCACTTTTGTTTTTTTCTCATCACAACATAGTGCGATTTTTAAAAAAAATTCCGCAATGCGTTTTTTAACACGATGCGATCGTGTAGAAAAATTCACCGTATTTTTGGATCGAGTTCACCTTACTTTTTGATCGTTCCACGGTCATTACATAAAATTCACCTTACTTTTTGATACAGCACACATTTGTATGGAAAATGTTGCGTGATCAAAAAGTAAGGTGAATTTCTAAAAATCACTTTAGCGTGATCAAAAATTAAGGTGAATTCGATCGAAATCAATTTAAATATTTTTTTATACGATTGCAAATGATTTTTCACTTTTGTTTTTTTCTCATCACAACATAGTGCGATTTTTAAAAAAAATTCCGCAATGCGTTTTTTAACACGATGCGATCGTGTAGAAAAATTCACCGTATTTTTGGATCGAGTTCACCTTACTTTTTGATCGTTCCACGGTCATTACATAAAATTCACCTTACTTTTTGATACAGCACACATTTGTATGGAAAATGTTGCGTGATCAAAAAGTAAGGTGAATTTCTAAAAAATCACTTTAGCGTGATCAAAAATTAAGGTGAATTCGATCGAAATCAATTTAAATATTTTTTTATACGATTGCAAATGATTTTTCACTTTTGTTTTTTTCTCATCACAACATAGTGCGATTTTTAAAAAAAATTCCGCAATGCGTTTTTTAACACGATGCGATCGTGTAGAAAAATTCACCGTATTTTTGGATCGAGTTCACCTTACTTTTTGATCGTTCCACGGTCATTACATAAAATTCACCTTACTTTTTGATACAGCACACATTTGTATGGAAAATGTTGCGTGATCAAAAAGTAAGGTGAATTTCTAAAAATCACTTTAGCGTGATCAAAAATTAAGGTGAATTCGATCGAAATCAATTTAAATATTTTTTTATACGATTGCAAATGATTTTTCACTTTTGTTTTTTTCTCATCACAACATAGTGCGATTTTTAAAAAAAATTCCGCAATGCGTTTTTTAACACGATGCGATCGTGTAGAAAAATTCACCGTATTTTTGGATCGAGTTCACCTTACTTTTTGATCGTTCCACGGTCATTACATAAAATTCACCTTACTTTTTGATACAGCACACATTTGTATGGAAAATGTTGCGTGATCAAAAAGTAAGGTGAATTTCTAAAAAATCACTTTAGCGTGATCAAAAATTAAGGTGAATTCGATCGAAATCAATTTAAATATTTTTTTATACGATTGCAAATGATTTTTCACTTTTGTTTTTTTCTCATCACAACATAGTGCGATTTTTAAAAAAAATTCCGCAATGCGTTTTTTAACACGATGCGATCGTGTAGAAAAATTCACCGTATTTTTGGATCGAGTTCACCTTACTTTTTGATCGTTCCACGGTCATTACATAAAATTCACCTTACTTTTTGATACAGCACACATTTGTATGGAAAATGTTGCGTGATCAAAAAGTAAGGTGAATTTCTAAAAATCACTTTAGCGTGATCAAAAATTAAGGTGAATTCGATCGAAATCAATTTAAATATTTTTTTATACGATTGCAAATGATTTTTCACTTTTGTTTTTTTCTCATCACAACATAGTGCGATTTTTAAAAAAATTCCGCAATGCGTTTTTTAACACGATGCGATCGTGTAGAAAAATTCACCGTATTTTTGGATCGAGTTCACCTTACTTTTTGATCGTTCCACGGTCATTACATAAAATTCACCTTACTTTTTGATACAGCACACATTTGTATGGAAAATGTTGCGTGATCAAAAAGTAAGGTGAATTTCTAAAAATCACTTTAGCGTGATCAAAAATTAAGGTGAATTCGATCGAAATCAATTTAAATATTTTTTTATACGATTGCAAATGATTTTTCACTTTTGTTTTTTTCTCATCACAACATAGTGCGATTTTTAAAAAAAATTCCGCAATGCGTTTTTTAACACGATGCGATCGTGTAGAAAAATTCACCGTATTTTTGGATCGAGTTCACCTTACTTTTTGATCGTTCCACGGTCATTACATAAAATTCACCTTACTTTTTGATACAGCACACATTTGTATGGAAAATGTTGCGTGATCAAAAAGTAAGGTGAATTTCTAAAAATCACTTTAGCGTGATCAAAAATTAAGGTGAATTCGATCGAAATCAATTTAAATATTTTTTTATACGATTGCAAATGATTTTTCACTTTTGTTTTTTTCTCATCACAACATAGTGCGATTTTTAAAAAAAATTCCGCAATGCGTTTTTTAACACGATGCGATCGTGTAGAAAAATTCACCGTATTTTTGGATCGAGTTCACCTTACTTTTTGATCGTTCCACGGTCATTACATAAAATTCACCTTACTTTTTGATACAGCACACATTTGTATGGAAAATGTTGCGTGATCAAAAAGTAAGGTGAATTTCTAAAAATCACTTTAGCGTGATCAAAAATTAAGGTGAATTCGATCGAAATCAATTTAAATATTTTTTTATACGATTGCAAATGATTTTTCACTTTTGTTTTTTTCTCATCACAACATAGTGCGATTTTTAAAAAAAATTCCGCAATGCGTTTTTTAACACGATGCGATCGTGTAGAAAAATTCACCGTATTTTTGGATCGAGTTCACCTTACTTTTTGATCGTTCCACGGTCATTACATAAAATTCACCTTACTTTTTGATACAGCACACATTTGTATGGAAAATGTTGCGTGATCAAAAAGTAAGGTGAATTTCTAAAAATCACTTTAGCGTGATCAAAAATTAAGGTGAATTCGATCGAAATCAATTTAAATATTTTTTTTATACGATTGCAAATGATTTTTCACTTTTGTTTTTTTCTCATCACAACATAGTGCGATTTTTAAAAAAAATTCCGCAATGCGTTTTTTAACACGATGCGATCGTGTAGAAAAATTCACCGTATTTTTGGATCGAGTTCACCTTACTTTTTGATCGTTCCACGGTCATTACATAAAATTCACCTTACTTTTTGATACAGCACACATTTATATGGAAAATGTTGCGTGATCAAAAAGTAAGGTGAATTTCTAAAAATCACTTTAGCGTGATCAAAAATTAAGGTGAATTCGATCGAAATCAATTTAAATATTTTTTTATACGATTGCAAATGATTTTTCACTTTTGTTTTTTTCTCATCACAACATAGTGCGATTTTAAAAAAAAAATACATTTTTTCTAAAAATCGACATGACATTTGTAAAAAATTTGCGAAAAATTCGAGTGATCACATGAACTTTTTCGCAAGTCGTCGACGACCGACCGAAAGTCGGAGATCGGCGAAGCGGTTGTGTCGTTGGCCACTTTTTCGAAAATCGCGATCTCGAGACGCAACCACTCGACGATCGACACGCGATTTTTCGAAAAAAATTACATTTTTTCTAAAAATCTACATGACATTTGTAAAAAATTTGCAAAAAATTCGAGTGATCACATGAACTTTTTCGCAAGTCGTCGACGACCGACCGAAAGTCGGAGATCGGCGCAGCAGTTGTGTCGTTTGCCACTTTTTCGAAAATCGCGATCTCGAGACGCAACCACTCGACGATCGGTCGTCGACGACTTGCGAAAAAGTTCATGTGTGTCACTCGAATTTTTCGCAAATTTTTCAAATGTCATGTCGATTTTTAGAAAAAATGTAATTTTTTTCGAAAAATCGCGTGTCGATCGTCGAGTGGTTGCGTCTCGAGATCGCGATTTTCCAAAAAGTGGCAATCGACACAACTGCTTCGCCGGTCTCCGACTTTCGGTCGGTCGTCGACGACTTGCGAAAAAGTTCATGTGTGTCACTCGAATTTTTCGCAAATTTTTCAAATGTCATGTCGATTTTTAGAAAAATGTAATTTTTTCGAAAATTATAAGATTTTTGTAAAATGTAAGATTTTTCGCAAGTCGGAGATCGGCCGATAGTTGTGACATTTTTCACTTTTTCGAATATCGCGATGTCAAATCGCAACCAGTCGGCGATCGACACTCGATTTTTTCAAAAAAATTCCATTTTTTCCATGACGTCGAGTTGTGTTTTGAAAATTTCGCGACGAAATCGAGTGAGATGATGAATTTTTTCGCAAATCGCAGATCGGCGAAGTAGTTGTGTCGTTTTCTATTTTTTCGGAAATCGCGATCTCGAGGCGATTACAAATTTCCACCCAAACAAACAGGCAGTTGAAATTTAATTGTGTATAAAAATTCAGGAACTCGAGCTTGAACGAAAAAAATATATTTATTCTTATTTGTGGTCCGCGTTGTTTGAAAATCGTGTAAAAAGTGAATTGGGTGTATATATTTCTTTTGGAATATAGTAAAAGTAATTCATCTATTATTTATAATAATTCTGCTTTTCTCAAACAATATTCCCATCACTGATTACTTACTTATTTCTTATTTTAATAGATGTGTTTCATTATAACTGATTAGGCATCTGAAGAAAAGATATTATAAAATTTTAAAATAAAAAAATCAATTTATTTTAGAAATATTTACAATGCCACTTGAAGCGATAATTTTTTACACTTATGTACATATTTATAAAACATAATAACTATTTCGAGATGAGCGAACACAAGAAATTATGATAAAAATATAAATAAAATTAATCATCAGTCAACATATCTTTGATACATTGTTATGGTACACAAAATAAGAAAAACAACATGTTCCATAAATGTATGTATTTGTACAATTTTACACGTAATTTTAAAATTAAAATATTACAAAATAAACTACAAAACTAATTTTATGTCAAAGAAATGTGAAATGATATCGTAATTAAACGAAACCAGGTTTGTTTCCAAATACAGCAGTCCTCGCTGTATATAACAAGAAATAATAAAACTTGAATAATCGACTTGAATATTAATAGATGCATTTTAATTTATAGTTAAAAATTTAATTAACAAAAGTAAATATCAAAATAAAAAAATATAAAACAGTAATAAAAACAATACTGTGTCTTTCCATATTATTTCTTTTTTATAATAATAATAAACTACTACAATAATAAATTAAAACGTATTTTTTTAACAACTCAAAACGTTTCACTTTAAAGTTTGTGTGGTTTATTTTTTTAAATAATTAAAATATAACTACAGATTTAAATATGTTAGTAATAAATTGACCAATTTTAATAAAATCAAGGAACAAAACTATAGACTGCTGTATAAATGTACTGTATAAATGAACATTTTACGTTTCTTTCGAAATAATGTAGTTTTAAAATAAATTAAATAAATATCGCTAGAGAAATATCACGATAACAAATTAGAACATTTTGAAGGTATAGAAAAACACGACTTTATTAAAAAAAAAAAAAAAAAAGAAAGTTGTCGATACAGTATTTTGATATGACACGACAACATAACTTTTTAACTAATTACGTCACTAATAACTGCTATTAAATAAACATGAATAAAAAAAGAAAAATTTTGGTCGAGAAGAAAGCGCAAAAATGAAAAATAAAAGTTCCAGACTACAATAAAGCAGAAAAATATCTGCCATATATTATTGTATATACTTGAGCATTAAACGCGATACACCAGAATTAAAATGAATAGAGAAATAAAATCAGAAATAAAAATAATACTTTAAATGAAAATCCAGTTGACGATATTTAGTTCAAAATCGAAAATTCTTCTCACAAATTTACATATTATATTTTCTTTTTGCAAAAGTTTATATTAAAATGTATTACCATATCACCATTTTAAGGTAGGGTATTTTTTACGCACAAAGCACTGCAATAAATAATATTTACTCTATCGTTGAAGTAAGTGTTTTAAACGAATTACTGACAATTCTCGAGTCTTCACAGCCTCTAAATGATTAGATACTAAGGAGATTTTTTTTAATAAAAAAATCACAAGTTTATTTTTGTTTAGTCTTTAGATAAAAATTCACTTTTATTTAATTCACTAAATAATGTCATTAATTAAAGTGAAATTTGAATTGGAACGGACTACCATAATGGAAATGATGGAATGGATTTCCTTGTGGACCACTTCTACCAGTTTCTGGATCCAATGGATCATCGCCTGCATCAAATTGTGCCCTCTTTTCAGGATCAGTTAAAACCTAAAAGAAAAAATTGCACTGCACTGAATAATTTGTACAAAATGGAAATAAATTATATATTGCAAAAATAAATTAGCGGTTGTCCTACAATTATTTATAAATACATTTGGAACGAAAAATTAAATTTAAATAAAGTATTAACATTTTAAATTTCGAATTTCATGAAAAATAATATATAATATTAATATATACACGTGCGTCTAATTAAAGATCAAAGAGCGTATCGTAAAATATATATAAAAATGGAACTCAAAATTTTTAAATTTTGGTAAACATTACATAAAATTAACGTAATTAAAAAGAATAAAATACAAACTTCTTTAGCTGCCGCAATATCGATGAATTTTCTTTCGGCTACTTTTTTCTCATCGCCTTGGAAGTTGTCCGGGTGCCATTTTTGTGCTGCTTTTCTGTAGGCTTTAATGATTTCTTGTTTTGTTGCGGACCTAATTTAATTTTTTAAAAAAAAGTATGTTAAATTACTCAAAATATAATAAAACGATAATTTGTTGTAAAATCGTTCGTTACCTTTTGACATCTAAAATCTTATAATAATCGCGTTTCTCAGACTGTTTCAGTAGTTTTTGAGCTCTCTGCAATCCTTCCTTGGCACGTTGATTTTGTTCGTCAACACTTAAAGCATCTTGATACTTGTGTATGGCTGAAAATACGCGCAACGAATAACGATATATTTTTTTTTTTAAGAAATTGTAGCAAATTTAAAACGATCAAATTTAGAATTACCATCGTCGAACATTTCGAGACCTATCAAAGCTTCGGCGGTTTCGCAATACACGTTCGCATCCTTGAGCAGATCCGTCGCTTCTCTGCAATATCCGAGAGCGGCCGCATACTGTTCATCCTGAAATATGGCGTTCGTCAGCGAATCGTTTAAACGGTATCGTCACGTTCTATATTAGTTTACATACTTTATTGCTGCACACGCAAAGTAGCCTCTTCGCTTCCCAGAGCACCATCGCGGCGTCGCTTTCGATTTTTAAAATTCGTCGAGCTTCATCTATACATTCTTTATAATCTTTCGAATCTAAATTATTTTGCGCACTCGTAACGAACTTATCGACTTTTTTAATTTTTTTATAAAACGGAAAACAGTCTTTGTGTTCCGGATCTAATTTGAGACATTCGCGAATTTCCTATATCGAAAAAAGATAAGATAATTATTTGGATATATGTATAATACCAACAAAAAAAATAAATAATAATAGCAATAATAACTGCACCTTCAAAGAATCCGACACGTGTCCCAAACGAGAATAAAGGAGAGTCGCCAGTCTATAGTAGCCATCGGTGGAATCCTGTTGTAGTCTGTTTACGGATCGGATATCGGACACGGCCGCCAAGACGTCTCCCTGTAAATCGCGACGCTTCATATGAAAAAACGAAAAACCGAAAAAAAAAACAAAAATGGCGTAAAAACGTAAAGAAAAATACTTGAGCGATATAGCACTCGGCTCTGAGTTGACGCATGTGCGCCGCCCACGGACAAAATTCCAAAATACGCTGAACCAGATCGATGGCGGCCGCGAAATCTTGGCCGCGATAATAGGCTTCGGCGAGCAACATGTTCTCGGTCAAGTCGGGAATCTTCTCGTACATGCCGTTCGCTTCTTCGTTATCCGGTTCGGCGACGAGCTGAAATCGGCCGATCGTTAAAATGAGATCGATCCATCGAAAGAGAGGTATCGGAGGAGAGCTTGTAAGGTATCGCGCTTACGACGTCGTAGTAATCTTCGGCGGCTTCGGTCAGCTGAGCCAGTTTCAGATTGACGTTCCCTCTCTGCAGCCTCGCGGCGGTGAAGTCGGGTTTCAGCTCCAGAACCTTTCCGAAATCCGCGAGAGCGAACTTGGCTTTGCCCAGAGCGAAGTAGACGGTTCCTCTCTTGTAATACGTGAGGTAGTTGGCGGGGTCGCCCTCTGAAAAGATTGGAATCGCGCGTTCGTTACGCTCGTTTCGTGAGAAAGTCGGTCACAAAAACTAAACTCACCGACGGCGGCGTGATAATGAGTCAGCGCGTCCGACAGCTGACCCTTCGCGAGAAAGTCCTTGCCCAGCTCCAAGTGTTTGTCGACTTCCGCCATGGTCGCCGACTGCACGCCTGCGTTCGTTCGATTATATTCATTTATAAGGGGTTATAATAAATGTACGGTGACTAACGTAAATATTACGAATAAATAACGTGACGTTACCGTCTAGCGGACCGAGCAGGTCGAAAAGCAGCAAAAGGGCGGCGCAGAGTCGCAGCGAACGCATTCTGTCGAATGACAGCCGGTCCGTCGCGACGACCGCAACGAACCCGCAAACCGTGGTCGAACCGCATTGGTCCACGATCGACGCCTCGCGACGATCCTTTCGCGACCATACGCAAATATTCAATAAACATTTAATTAATCTATGGTCACAAAAACTATGTACGTACAATGTACGCATCCATAATCGAAGGAAATCAAAGTATAATTGGATCGTAAATGCATTCTAATAAATTCAATTTCAACATGACGAAGATGAATATATTGAGTTGCAAAAAATATTTAATATTAAATTGTAACGTTTAATATTAAATAATATATTAAACTATAAGAGGCTCGCGGGGGCTAATATTGCTATTTTTTTTTTTATTCAAATTGTGGCGGTTACTTGTAGCGTTGCGACCAAAACGGTTGCATCGCATTTAAAATTAAGCGAGCTCATTAGCTCGCCCTTCCCTTCCTTCCATACTTTCAAGAGGGTAGTGTGATGCACTGAATGACTAGCCATAGCGCCCAATCTCATAGTCCCTGTCCACGTGGACCTAAAAATTATGAATGAACCCTCAAATGAGGGTTCATTCATAATTTTGATCATCCATCAACCCCCACAAAATAAATAAATATATTTAATTCACATTATTTTGGTGTTTTATAAATTAGCCATTGCGATAAATTGTAAAAACATTCGTTCATCCAATTCTTGAGACAAGAAAAAGGAGCCTTTTGTTGAAAATTTCACAGTTCGCTTACCTCTAGAGTTACGCGAAAAAAAATTTTTGGCGGAAAATATAAAAATTACATATTACATATTATATCGTATAAAATATGTAATTATGACGACTATCATGGGATGAACTAAAAAAAAAGCGAAAAACATTTGTATGTTGAAACCGTTTCTCGTTTTTTTTATATATAAAAATAAACTTTTGTACTCTAACTCTCAACTTTCCAAATAAAAGTAGCTTTTTAAAATAAATTTCGTTTCGTTTACCGTTGTATTTTTTGATAAAACATTAACCCTTCGAGTCGTAAATAAATTTTGTCGGTTGGCCAGAATGCCACCGTTGACAGAGGGGTTCGCGGGAATCGGCCGTCGTCGCGATGGCGATCGTCGAAGCGTCGTTTCTGCCTTCGGAAGTCGCCAGACTCGTTCTCGGTATTTTCAGTGAAATCGCAAACTATTTCGTATACTACCGCTTTGTTTATATTTATGGCGACGATCGTTTCTAACCTGCCGATGCGCTTTCGTATATTACAGGGTACTTGATGGAGGAGAATTGCTCGGTAGCCTATAATGAATTTCTGAATACGTCGACGCATTTGGCGGAATGCAGAGGCCGTAAATTTTTCACGAAGATTATGGGAATGACGCTGACGGAAATTCTCGACGCTTATTGCGCGATTCAAGAATTAGGTACGCCTATCGAATTTGTGTTTTTTGACTGACATTTTTTCTCTTGAAAACTGTCGTTTCAGTTGCGAGTATTAAATGCACGGACGAATTGGAAATAGCGCTTGCGAAATGCGTAAATTTGGTAGACAAAGTTAGTTTATTGATTAAACACATTAACTTACTGCAGGATCAGTTGTGCTCCAAAAATTCCACGTTTCGAAGGTGGGTTGGACTACGATTTGTCTAAATTGCGGCGCTTTTATACCATATTGATTCTTTTCTTTTTCTAGCGAAAATAAAGATTTCGAACCGTCTCCGATAATATCTTGCTCTAAAATGATAACTAGGCGCAATAGTTGCGATAGCGTTTTATCCGTTGGAACCGAAAGATCTCATAAGTGTAATATGCATATACATTTAACTAATAAAGAAGAACTGATGAATAAAAATCTGAATAATAATGATAATACTTTTAATGATTCAGTAAAAGAAAGTTCAAAATCAATCGACTCAAATGGTAAGAATATATATATATATATATATATATATATATATATATATATATATATATATATATATATATATATATATATTGTTCTGTTTATTCTAGAGTGTAAAAATAATTCAAAAGATCAAGATTTTAAAGGCAAAGATATGGTCTTTAATGGATTTCTTCATTCTGTTGAATACCAAAAACGAAATTTAAACTCTCATAAAAGCGAATTGAATAAATCGTTTGATTCAGCTTTAAATAATATCAAATCGACAGACAATGATGAAATTGATTTTCGTCATGCGTTGGGTCTCGTTAGAACCGTGAGAACTCCTCTTAAAAAAAGAATTAAATCGAGAACGTGTGTCTCTACAAGAAAAACGAATAATACAGATTTTGTGAATGAATCTTTGGATGTGACGGTTTGTAACTGTTTTATTTTTTATATTTATTTGCGTATGAATATGGACGTTTTCCATAGTATGAATAATAATATTTGAAATAATTGTGAAATTCTGAATTAATATTTTTTTTTAAATATTTTTATAATCGATAGGTATTTTTTCTATTGTTTTATTTCAGACGATTTCAAAAGTTTTACTTTGCTGTCCTGAATTTCATGAAAAATTAGCAGAGAGTATTAATAAAATCAACAATTCGTCTTTACTTAAATCTGAATTTTGCGACGAATCACCAATAATAGATAAAGAAAAACAAAGCAGTCCCACAAAGGATCCCAAAAAAGTACATGACGCGATGTTAATGGATGATGACACTCAATTTGAAAGTATTATCAAGTCTATTGTGGAAAAAACAGAGCAAGATCCATTATTTGACCAACTACTCAACGAAGTTATAGGTGAATTATATTGTATTTTGGTAGTTTTTTTTTTTTTTTTGTTTTTGAAGAATAATTATACAAAAATATGTTCGTTTATTGAGAATTGTATTTTATATTACAGCTATTTATTTACAAAATTCTCTAGATTTTTTATGATAAATTGTGTGTTGGTGAGTCTGTTATATATAATCTCAAATTTTTCATTGCAGCTAGAGAAAATATGACAGCTATGGATACTGAATTGTCAAGTAAATTAGAAACGAGTACTCCTGAACAATCTTCTATTCACAAGTAGTATTTATATATCTTTTTAATTATTATCTGTAATTCGAATTTCAAACGATTTTATTTTTATAGACGTAATATTTGTCCATCATCTGCTTATCAGTATGAAAATAATATTGATAATGATCACAAAGAAAATAATATTAAGCAAAGGCTACGGTCACGTAGTAGTCTTAAACCTAATCAAAAATATGAAGTTGGCATTAAATCAGATTCAAATAAGAGAACTATTGTTGCTCAAAAAAAATACCCTCGGATGCCAAGAGGTGGGAAAAAAATGGATGTGCTCAAAGCTAACTATGAAAATTTTCAACCAGTTTCCAACTATGAAACTCTTCACAATGATATTTCGACTAATAAAAATGATATCTGTTTTTCTCCCAAAAAGTCTGATTCCAAAATCGTTATATTGTCAAATGAAAGAATATATACAAGCAGCGTTAACAATGAATGCAACCTCCAAAAAGTAGAAAGTAATTTAACATCTCATAAAGTAAACTTAAATGAAAATATTTTAAATCAAAGTATTCAAACAAGTTTACACAATTTTCCTAGTAATCAAATTTTTACATCTGGTGGTTTAATACATATTGATAATACTTTTAAACCAATCATCACTGGCGATGTTAGATTTGAATATTCGTCTAATATTTCCCAAATGATTACAACAGACTCACCTCATTCACAATTTGAGAATACAGATATATTTAAGATTTCTGATAAAACAAATATATCAAAACTGAGAAGTTTTCGTAAAGTATCTGGTAAGCCTCCCAATTTAATTATTTCTAATCACCAAAATATATCTGCTAATAAGATCAGAGTACAAAACAATGGAAAAACTTTTACTGAATCTGAAATTATGGAAATGCCAACAGTTTTTATGATAGAACAAAACAATGAAATAAATGGTAAATCAATTGTTTTCTTAGTTTGATTTTAATTGAGGTGAATTTACTTATTTTTTTTTATTTTTAGATAAAATCGAAAATCATATAAATGTTGAAAATGAAGCGGAAAATATGAGTTGTTTAAAAATGCGACCTTCATGTAATAATTCAACGCCATCTAAAGATGTCGTAAAGAGTAATAATGAAATAAACAATTTTAATACCAAAGAATTAGATGTATTATGTCCTTCAGAATTTAATTCAAATGTAGCCGAGTCAAATATTGCAGTTCCAATTATATTAAACAATGAACCCTTCTCAAATTGTAATTTAAAAGGACTCAAAATACCAATCGCGGCAATAGACTGTGGAAATATAATAATCGATGATACCAAAGGCAGTGATTGTAATATTGTCGACTCTGGACACGCTATAGTATTAGCTAATATTAGTGATAAGAAGTCAAATTCTATCTTGGACGTAGATAATTCAAATAAATTGAATGATTCTGGAAATATAAACCTAAGAACACCAAATGTTATGAATACATTCAAAAAATTGTGTTCTTCTACTCCAACCAAAAAAAATTCTCACGTTAGAGTTTTGGATTTTAGTACACCGGATAAAAGTGGCTCTGTACGAAAAAGGAAGGCTTTAACTTCACCCAAACTTTCTTTACGTGTAAGAAGAAGGATACAAAAATATGATAAGTCTGTAGATTCTTCGAATTCTATTCGAACTCCAATTGTTAAATCATCTTTATTTAATACGATTTTAGAAGAAAGTTCACTTAGCATTGGAAATAAAAATATAGAATCACATCTTTCACTGAAAAATGATGAACCAAACCATGATGATGACGTTAAAATAATAAAGGATAGAACTGATGATAGTGATGACTGTTATTCTAAACTTAAAACGAAAAGCGTTATTGGTGAATTGAAAAAAGATTTGAATATTGTTTCATCTGCGAAAAAAAACACTAAAAATTTAATTCAATCTTGGGATTATAAATTAAGAGCTATGGCTTTACCATCAAATTCAGAAATCGTCGAAAAAGACGAGAAAAATAAAAAGCGCACATATAATGTTCTCAATACTTCGAGTATTTCAGTAAAAAATAATGGAAATAAATCTATTGATATTGAAGGCAAAATGCTAGAAGATGCTTTATTGGAAAAAAATGATATTTTAGATCGGAAATCCAAATTAAAAATTGATGACACCAACATTAAAGTAAACGATTCTTTAATTATTATTGAAAATAATACTTTGTTTAATAAAGAAAAGCAAATTTCTGAAAAAGATAATATTTGTTCAGTATCCGTTGTAATGGATGACTTAGAATTAAGTACGAATACAACTTTTGATGATATTCAAAATATTTCTATAAAAAGCAAAAATGATGATGAAACTAAAAAAAATCCAGAAAAAACTAAAAATATAAAAAATGAGAAAAAACAGTCTATGGAAGTTTCGACGAATTTATTGCTTTCTACTTCTAAAGAAAAATTGGATACATTTAATATTGCAATTAGTAAAAATTATAATAAAAATCGTACAATTGGCTTGGGGAATAAAGCTAGAAGAACTCCCAAAGTAAAAGGATCAACTTTCAAAGTAAAGCTTGGATCAAAAGCGTACATTGATAACCATATTAAAAAGAGTGAATCATGTTTTAATCCGAATGTCGCTTCAAAATCCAATAAACAAGACAATAAATTTGAATCTATGCATGATAATAAATGTAATATTAATACTGAATCAATTTCAAAAGACTATCCAATCGAAGAATCAGTGATACCTGATAATCATATCACTCCTGAAATACCAAAAGAATATCGTTGCAATCCTATTGATGTAAAATGTAATCTATCTTCACGTTTAGAAACTCCTTTCAAATCGGGTTTGTTAGATATTTCAATGGCAACTCCTAGATTTTTAAGTCCAATTCATATTAATGATCCAATATCTGCTATTAAAATGTTTGATATACCCACACCTAATTTTGGTGATACACCAATATCCAAATTATCAGGTATAATATCTACTCCCAAATCGCCAAAGGTTGCTGGTTATTCCAGCGGTAGTTCGTATTATATGCCCGATGAAGTTGATTTAAAAAGTGTGGTTCCAATTAATAAAATAGACAAATGTGCTGTGAAATTACCCATATGTGAAAAAATATCGACAAAAAATAAATCTCCACCACAGTTGAATAGTTCTTTTCGAAAATTCAATCCAAAAAAATCAAAACTATTGTCTAAAACAAGACGCACATCGTCGAAAGATCATAAAATAAAGGAGTCAGTTGATAATAGTTCTGATGTGTCTGATTCTAATTCATCTTATGATAATTCTAGTCGACGCGTGAAAACTACTAGATCAAAGACACGTTTGAAAAATAAAATAAAATCTCCATTGCAACAGTCACCAAATAATAGTAACAATGGCAAATTAAACGAATCTAATTCAAAAATAACTTCAACGGCGAAAACGCGTGATCGTAAACTGAAATCACCAAATACGTCAGTTTCTCATAATATGAAGGAGTTGGAAAAGAAACGTCAGCGCATTATTGAGAAATTAAATGCCGAGGAAAAAAAGAAGAAACCAGTAAAATGCGCTAAGAATACATTTATTCGAAAACATCCTGCTATTAAAACAACTTCTCACTTATTTACCAAAGATCGATTTAAAAAAAGCAATCCTAAAGTCACATTCGTATCATCTCAATCTGAAAGTAAAGTAAAAGTTGCTATAGAGAAACCGGATGATAAAATTAATAAGCGAAAATCATTTACTCCTCGTAAAATGTTACAAAATATCAACAATGATACATTGACAGACAACGAAACGTACGAAAAGAATCTTTTAGATATTTTAAACAGGTCTTTAAATAAGCGCGAAACAGAAAACGTTGGTGGTACCAATTTGGACATATCCAAAAAAACTGATAAAAAGCAGAATGTTTCAATAAGTTCTGAATTTTATAAAAATAAACAAAACGAAAAAAGTGATAATTCTTTAAAATATAAGAAATCTGAAGTTTGTGATAATAATTCAAATGTAGATAATGGGCTTTCTTCTGAATTAACCAAAGGAATGAGAAATTCGTCAAATTTAGAGAATAATTCCTCTAATGGGCTGAAATGCGAGATTTTAAATGATTCAATTCAAGAAAAAACGAGAGAACCTCATACATGCAAACATTTAGAAATTATATCTGATTTGAATACTAAACCAGTATTATCTGAAAATTTGCCGAATATTCTAATTGACACAATTACTGTTGAAAATGTAGAAAACATCAATCCATTAAAAACGAATACGACTGATAACAAAGCTGATAGCGAAATAATTAATGATATTCGAGAACCTTGTGTTGATATTACATGGTCAAAACATGAGGGGCTTTACTTTAATTACATCTATAATGGCTCAAAGAGGAAGAAAAAAATATTAAAAATGAGCAACCAGGATAAGATTGACTTAGATAATTTATGTATAAATGCTGATATTTTTGATACTGCATTAGATAATATGAGAACAATATCGTCGAAAACTACACAATTTATAACGTTATTAGATATACCACCGGATATCAGAGTAAGAAAGAAAAATGATAAAAGTGAAACTGAATTTAAATCACATCCTTTGCAATTACTAATGGATGAAATGAGCAATTCGACTACGGAATCGTTGTCACCAATTAAATGTATTAGTGATTCTGCTTCACAATTTCACAATCACCCGACTAATTCGGAAATGGTTATGGCCGTTAATTCTATTTTGTCTAACGAGAAGTCGTCCTTTAATCCGTGTAATGAATTAAAAGAGGTTGAAAATAAAATATCTGAGAATAGCGAAGTTAGGAAAACTTTAGAATTTTCTACTGATGAAAGTAAAGATACTAAGCAAGATGAAAACGACGATATTATGGATTTTGCTATCGTTGGGTGTTCTAGTATTAAAACAGAGAAGCGTAAACGCGATGAAAATAATGAGGATTTGGAACCAAAGAAATCAAAAAGTGAAAAATCCGTGATCGATATAAAAAATATTGATATTGAACAAGTTTTGTGCGAACTTCATGGATATTGATTTTTTACTGAATTTATTGTATTTTGGAAAATATAATTTGTATTTGTGAATGTGTATTATATATTTATTTAATTAATAACAATAGCGCATTGCTGAGGCACTCACTGACATATAGTTTACGTTCGAAATTTGAATAGTCATGTCTTCAGTTATATTTGACAAATAAAATAGTCTCATTACTTATATATTAAAAGTGTAAATTGTGATTATTGATACGATAACAATATATGTAAATTATATTTGTTTACAAAATTGTCGTATTAGTATACTTATATTATTAATTAGTTAATTTAGTCATAGAATATTGGACCGTATATGAATAACGTTTAAGATCCCTGTTGTACTATTATATTATAATATTGATGACACTTAAATAATTAAGTGTTGCTTTTGTACTAAATTGTAAATAAACAACCAAAAATGAATAAAAACACCTTTTATATACATAAAATGTATAATAGTATGTATTAATATTATAATTTCATGTCAATTATTGAAACGCCGATTAAAAGATTCTAATTTATTAATTGCATTAGTTTAGTGGCACAAGAATAATGGTTTAATAGATTTATTTCATTGTGTATCACTTTGGTAGCATAGTTATATTAAATCTCTCCCGTAACTTATTCTGGAGGAAAATAATAATATTAATTTTAACGTAAAAATTATTTAAAAATGGCTAAAAGTTAAGTATTTTCTTGCTTTTGTAACTTAAAAGTATATATATATATATTTATATTTATTTTTATTCCAAAAGAAAGTTATGTTTTTTCATATTTCTTAACTTATATCGATTCAGATCTGTAGAGGCTCCAAAACATCATTCAATTGCGTCATCAGTTACCAATATTTTTAAATAATACCCTTCGATATCTCGATTTAAACATGATCGGACTTACGCCACTTTCATAATAAACGGGTCGCATATATATATATATATATATATATATATATATATATATATATATATATATATATATATATATATATATATATATATATATAACGTATAGGGGAAAATGTGTTGTTTATTATATAATTTTTAAAAAACGTGATTAATTAGTCCGACATAACTGTAAATATTTTACAAGTATTTACACTGAAATACAATTTTGAACAAATTTTATTTTCTGTACAAATTTGAAATTTTACTAGATATCGAATTACACAACATAGTATTTAATTTTTGGAGCATCGTGAGATGGCTCTTGTATTGTTTTTTTTTCTTATTTTTTATTTCGGTTTTGATAATCATAAATTTAAATAATGACGTTTTGCTAATAATTATAGTTTTTACTTATTTTTTCTTCAAATTAAAGTAAGTTTCAATATTTACTATAGTTTTTAAAATATTATGTTAAATGTTATATTTAGATGTCGTTATAAGTTCGTTAACTACATAAATAATATTTGACAATGAAAAATATTGTTATTATCCTTTTATTTTATGAATTTATAACGTATTAAAGATCAAATTAATTTTAAATGCGTTATAAATTCATAAAAATAGTATATCAAAAGAAAAGTTGTACATCAAAAATATAAATTATTAGCTATTAAAAATTGTATACTGTAAATAAACACTTTATGTCGCGATGTTCTCTTTAATGTTTTGTCGAACAGTTTATAAATTTTAAAAAGAAAAAAAAGTAGTATAGTATTTGACAAATTTATAATAAGTATTGAAAGGTTTTAAATGAAATCACAAATCCGTTACGTGACAGCCATTTTAAGCAATAATACCTATTTCAAAGCGCTGACATATTTCAAATCGAAACGTAGACATCTTAATTGAATTAGTAATTAAAATACGATGATATTATTAATAATATGCATTATCGTCTCGATATCTGTTTTTTTTTGTTTGTGAATGAAAATTTAACGTAAATAATATAAATTATTAATAAATTCGTGTTTATTAACGGAAAACTAAATAAAAACAAAATGAATTTGTTTACAATCGTTTCAGTACTCTCACATATTATAAATTTAGAGTAGAGTTTTAAGAATATAAGATAGGAAGATATTTTCACATCACCCTTAAATTTTCATATTAAAAATTTGAAACAATCTACTTTCTGATAGAAAGAAGGGTGTTTTTTTTTTTTATGACACATGTTAGCTTGTTGACGATTCTAAATCTAAGATAGATATTACTGTCAAATTTATTAGTTAGTTTTAATGATTCATAGTTATTATACTACTGCAATCAAGCGAAACACGTAAAATATTGGGGCTGTTATTTTAATATAATCAATGAATTAAATAACAATTTTTTTACACGTTATAAGATGAAGACACAGCATCAGCTTTAATACTTTTGTTCATGGCTATCATGGAAAATATTTCGGTCGATAAATTTTCTTTTGTGTAAGATTTATTCCACGGTGTCGTCGTGCCTTATTAAATAAAACGGGGGCAGCACGCTCTAATTAGTGTACAGTGGCGTGCAGCCCCGAATAATTAAAGCCCTCGCCTCGTAGAGCTCAAGATCGTGTGTTCTCTTGTCGTAGGTATCGTATCGATATAAGAATTTTGTAATTGCTCTCTGCATAATCCAGTGTCGTGCGAAAATTCAGTTTTCACATGGTATCCGCCCCTGACATTCGTATACACATGAATATACTATCATATTATACGTACATATGTGCAAGTACAAGTGCTTGCGTTAACCACTAACTTTACCATGAGTTCGCTCTTGTGTGAAAATTCTTATGAGAAATGCATATATTTCAATATTCATCCGAAATCGTTGCGAGCTGACACGTAATCCTTTCCGAAACGCTCTTTTTTCCAATTCGCCTTTTTAAGGGATGAAGGGGTGGGTGTGTCGCTTTCGAAGAGGGGAGATGTATGTAAAAGAGTATGCGGCCAAGTGACGACGACATGCAAGTTGGCCATTTGTTACGGCCAACCGAGTCGGTGTCTGCAAAATTATGCAAATTAATTTTCTGCACATACGTTTATACAATACTTACATATACATATCCTTATTAGGGTGTGAACAAATTACAGTGATTATTGTATCTGCAAGCATTTTTTGCTTTTTTTTTTTTTTTTTTTTTTTGTTTTCGTAGCGCATGAAATGCATCGATATTACATATATGTTAATTAGTGCAATCAATCATAAGGATGACGATCAGATCACGATTTGACACAAAACCATTAATGGCTTCGACGAGTTTCTGGCTACTGGAAATCCACATATTCGTCATTCGTCTGATTTCCTCATGGATTAATGTTATAAATGTATTTCACTAAATGTATTTCACTAATATTAATTTATTTATTTCACATTTTATTCACTTCACGATTCCACTATCGCTCATATCAAATCGTCAATAGTAATATGATAAATAACAATAAATTTTAAAATGCAGGTTTTGGAAGTTTCCATGCCAGTTTTGCATATTCATCGTATACAATTATACCCGCAGTAAAAATAAAAAGTCGCACAATTTTAATAGTGTCGAATTAATGTTTACTCTTGCTTTATCTTTAAAATGTATATAACGATATGCATCTTTTGGGTCGAACGGATTTCCTTTTAAATTTTTGCAGTCGCATGTCCGAGGCTCATATTCACGGTTTTGTGTAAATTTTTCACGCCAAAAAATTATAATGAGTCGATTAAATATTAATTATATTGATTCAAACAATAAAAAGTTCATCATCGTTAACTTAATTAATCTCAAATTCAGATTTTTTTTCAATGTTTTTTTTTAATTTTTTTCTATCAATAAAATCAATTTATTATATTTTGCTCGATAAACGAGTGCATTGTGAATATTAATATTTGCATGTAATACTTTTTATTTATTTTTAAATTCTGTTTAATAAATTTAAATCGATTACTTTTTTATCAGCACACGTATTTAATACTTAGTCGTAGTTATTTTTAAATAATTTAAAGAGACCTCTTTTTTGTAAACGTTAAATATGACAAATATATTTTAATCATAATTAAATATACACTATATGATATATGAAGATGTAATATATAATTTATATTAGTTTTTAATTAATTAAATCTGATTAAAACGCTGAATAAAAAAAATGTTATTTTAGTCGATCCAGTTACAAAAAAAATATAGTAAATTTAACATTTTATGGTCAATATCTTTTCAAATTAACTTCAATTGACTTATATAAAAAATACTTAAATAAACAAATATTATATTTAAAAGACAATTCATAACAAGTGTCACATAAATTATATACAAAAATTTACATTTATCATATTGAAGTCCAAATATAATATTATTTATATATTAATAAAATCGAATTAAATACTTGTAATAACTACATAGTATTTAATTGCAGTTTTAAAATAAAATTTTATCAATTTATAAAATATAAAAAGCGTATGAGCGATAATTAAACGGATCGAATGCTGCAAATGGAATTCTAATATTATTAACGGTTATAATTAAAATTCTATCAATTTTTATATAACATTGTAATAAATAAGCGTAAAACAATTTTAATTTTTGAATATGTAACACCAAAATTAGAACCGCGTGCGTGAAAAATTATATATATATATATGTGTGTGTGTGTGTGTTGGGAGGGGGTCAAAATTAAATTTTATCGTAATCATTCAAAAGTTTAATAACAATTTTGAATAGTGGGTACAATGAGTTGAGTGAATAAAATGAATATTTTACATATAGGGCTTAAACACCATTGCTGCCGCCGCCGTCATTAATATTATATTATATTATTTCTCGATATTACATATTTCATTAAGAAATTATATCGTGAATATAATTTAATATTAAAATTTAAGACATACGAAACACTATACACCAGCATAAGTATGGAATTGAAAATACTTACGCTTAGATGTAAGTCTTGCCTGTTCTTTTATTATATATGGCTCTGAATCATAGACACTAGACCCTGGAATCGAAAAACGTCTGGAAACCAAAAGAGTTGTGGTGCTTCCAAAGAACGCTAAGAATATTTTGGACCGACAAAGTAGCAAATAAGAAAGTTTTGGATAATGTTAGAAAAACACCAAAAATACCGAAAACAATGTAATTAGGAAAAATTCAATACCTCGGTCACATCTTGAAAAATGATAAATACAGACTTTTTCAGATAATTTCGGGAGGAAAATTTCAGGGGAAAAGATCTTCGCGTATCGAAAGTTTTGTTAGCCGTGTGGATCGCCAACTTGAAAAGTAACATGACATAAAAAGTAATCACAAAATATGTATATAATATTTTAATGTAATGTAGTATGTTTAAATATCTATTGTATTATTTCATATGAGTTTTTAACAATTTGTTGATATTTCATTTCAATCGATTTACATATTGTGTTTACTACGTGCTAGTTTAATTCGTCGTTTTTCATAACCCTTTTTCCACCATTGTTTAATGTATTTTTGCAAGTCTTTCGTATTTTGTCTTAACGTTCTTTAATTGTTTTGCTGAATCATTTTTTTTATTAGCAAAAGAAAATTTACATATTGTTTCAATAGTTTTTATGTACGCGTTATTAAATACTGCAGTACAGTTTATATTTCCTCTATGTTATACATTTGTGTTCTCCAATTGAATTAATCTAATTATTTTTATTAAATCTTATTTTGGATTGTTGTGGCGTTGAGTTGAAAGAACCCGTAAAACTCAGTTTTCCACCAAAAAATCATTGCGTTGATAAAAAAAAGGTTATACCAACCGTCTAATAATTCTTGTAAATAATAAAAAGGACATAGAAGAAAAGGAAAACATAAATGGATATAAAATTTGCATGCGACATGCAATATATGCATTATATATCGGATTGAAAAAAAATATAATAAAATCAAAATTAACGCGCGGTTCGTTCGTCGTGCACTTGTATTTTTTCCACATCATTGTTATTTAAATAATGTTTTATTGCGAATTTTCTGTACGCTAATTAAGATGATGTTCATGATATATTTTTTACATGCGATAACAAATTTCACGTTGCAACCAATAAAAGCGTGTGTGTGAATTCAAATTATCAATCAGTTCAAATATCTAATAGACCTATGATGATGATTTTAATTTTTTGACTCATAAATAAGAAAATGATCGTCAATCACGATGCACATTTGAAAGAACAATTATATCATCACTCTTATAAAAAAATCGACAAAAATCGAACAAAAAGAAATTGAAGAAAAAACGTGTAAAACTTGAGACTACGGCACCTGCCTTCCGTTTTTAATCTCAAGATTTGTTCGTGTTTGCGTTTTGAAAGGTTCTAAAAGATTAAATTGTATATACCTATATCATACAATTTACATAATATAATGTAAGAACAGGTGCAAAAAAAATGCTGGAATATAATTAGTTCATTTCCTCATTATTAGAAAAAATGAGGGATATCAATGTGAAAACAAGTTTTTTGAATAATGTAGCATTTTGAAATATGCATATTAAAAAAAAAACGATTTCAATCTCAAAAATTCTATTTACGTCTAAGTATATAAAATCGACAGGTTTTTATTTATATAATACTAAGCGTTTTATTTATATAATAAGGTATATTGAATTCGTTAAAAAGTAAAAAAATATTTTTTCTTGTACCATAGTTTTCGGGGTGAAAACGTGAAAATTTATTCTGTAAATAGAATCATGAGAAATTTTAGCAAACACCTTTTTTTGGAATTTATGCGAACGAACATTTAATCATATATAATATCGGGCACATGCCAACGCATAACATCTGCTCGGTCAAATGGCTCATGTTAATATTATATGTTGGCGATCATAATCGTGATCGTCATCGCCATCGTCATCATCGCTTGCGTCTTCATTGACGTTATCATCATCGCCATCATCGTCGTTTTCCTCTTCTCTCGCTTTGATGGAGGCGATTTAATTGGCGTGAAGAGTATGCGAGAACCGACACGAGCTAATTGACGCTTTTAAAAAAATTACCAACACGTACTACTAATACTGTGAATAATTGTGCGTGGAAAACTAAAGTAAATATTTCTAGAAGGATAATGATCCTTATATCTAAAGTTCTCCCTAGTCAAATAAATTTTACGTAATTATTCAGATTAACCTTATACTGATTTGCCATAAAATAGCATACTATGTCTTAAGGGCAACCATCTGCCACCGGTCTAATTAATAATTCCATATGGTCATATTAAAAATATTTCGTTTGGAGGGAGGGTGATCAAATTGTTTTCACCCCTCTATTGTATAGACGCACGTTTCTCATAATATTTTATTATATTATACTTTTGATATCTCAATTATAAATATAATATTATACATTGTTTACTATATATATATATATATATATATATATATATATATATATATATATAGCACTTAGCTTATTGCAACAATGTATTCACCAAAAAGTTTCTTCTCTTTTATTATTAATTGACTTTCATGCGATTTGAAAATGTAAATTTTATATTGATTATTTCTCTTTATTATCGTTATATGAAAATTTTTCATTCATATCTATAATTAAATATTAAGTTCTGATCTTACACCTTCGGATTTCTTGCAATCTCTTAAATGTCATTAGTTCATTTAATTCGTATTCCTTTGGGTATTTGAGGTTGGCGTTCTTATTTTGTGGTTAGCTCGGTGTAACTTTTAAAAATTTCTTTAATTTTTTTTTAAATTACGAATTATTTTTTTCCAATAAAAGTTTTCTTTTTCTCTTGCTGGTGCATAGATTTTCTTCAAAATTTTTCTCTCAAAGAGTATCGATTGTTTTCATTATCTTTTATTACTGAAACGAAATTCGATAGTTTTCGATCTTTTGATCGATAATTGTTATCATTTTATTTGTACGCATGACGAAATATACTCGGTGTTCATTTATTGGTCATTGATATTATTTTTTTAAGAATTTAGAGTTTTTTAAATCAAATAATAAATGATTTAAATTTAAAGTATTAAATTTTTCTTATAAATTTTCCAAATAAATTTCCTCGTTAAGATGATGAAATTTATACTTTAATAATAATAAAAAATATAACAAATGAACTAAATTATGCATTAGAGATTAGAATATATTATAAATTTTAGTTTTTAGTCGCATTTTATATTAACTGCGATTTACGAGTAATAAAACACTTATCTGTTTTGAATCCGAATCGCTGTTTAGCCGAACTCAAAAACTTTATAACCATATAATGCAGATTTGCACGTTTCGACATTGCATTTGCGAGGATTTTGCAGTTCTCCGTATGAGTTTTGTTTGAGAATTTGTAATACGAACACGGGGTGAATGGGCGCATCACACACGTATGTATATACTATATATGGTATATAGTATTATATATATATATAAAGGGGTTCGCTTCCTCCCTCGCATTATTTGGAGTAAACTTTGGCCGCAAGTTGGTAAATGGGTCATGGATACGATCCCTGACCTACATGCACGTCGGCTTTATGTACCGCTTTATCGTCGCATCCGATGTGGAAAACTATTCCCCGCATAGGGGTAAGGATAAAAACGAACCCCGTGTCGGATTCGCAAGGTTAAAAGGGTAAATTTCAATGTGACACTTTCCCGCATGAAAGAGAAGCGCTTTAATAATAGGAATCATTGTCACTTTTCCGGACTCGACAATAAATAATGAATGAACACATTATAATAGTGTTCGATTAGTTTAAAGCCAACGTCATTTTTATTGTAATAAATATATTTATATACAAATCTACACGAATCGGTTACTTTTCGATTTTATAAATGGTAGCTTATTAAATTTATGAAACGGTGAAATATTTATTTCTCGGTGTGAGTATTTTAATTTAATATTTTTTTCATTGAATTTTGACCGGCGAAAGTTTTGCCAAGGTGACCTTTGTTTGAAAACGTCATTTTCAATAGGCGTACTATTCCGAATCGGGAAGTACTCCGAATCTATATCGAAAAAGATTTTTACATATACCATATTTAAGAGAAATGAATGAATTTGTTATCGTATAGGAATTTGCGTTATCGTTTAGATAATGTCCCCTGTGACCTCTACGTGCGTCACAGCTGCCCTCGTTTCACCGTTGGCCCACGCCCAAACCCTTTGTTCTTCGGGTTCACCACTCTGCAACGGTCTTCATTTTTCCCTTGCATACTAAACGCCCCGTTACTCTCCACGGGGACGTATTATATGAAGTTTATTAAAGAACACATTTTAATTTCATCGTGTTATTTTAAAATATTTCCTATATTAGAAAATCAATCAATCATTTCAATCTAACTTTCGAATTGATTCTAAAGGTCAATCAAAAACTTGTAAAAAGTTTTCAATGCGTTGAACGCTCTCGCCATATAACATTATATACTATTCATTGCTTTAAAAATCAATGATTATTTTGTTAAGCAGCCAAACTAAAACACGAAATAAATTGTGATTTTTAAAATAGCTGAAAACAAATCAATATTTGAATGATGCAAAGTTGAAATATAGTGAAATTTCAGATGTACTCATTTTTACATTAAAGAGATTTCGATCAGGGTAAAGAGACATGTGCGTATGTAAAGATAGGTAGACTCTACGACCGTAGAGCCTGCGGCGTAGAGCCTCGTATAGTCTGCGGAAAGCAGAGAACTGGGAAGAGACGAGAGGGAAAGGGGTAGCGATGGCGGTGAGAAGAGGGATCGGATGAGTAAGCTGAGGGGTCAGATCGGGGAGATCGGGTGGGACATTGGCAAGAGGACCTCGAGTGCTGTTCTGGATGGAACGGACTACCCACCCAGTGCACTCTTGCGGTTCTCTTTGTATCCATGCCGGTGGAGGACGAGCATCCACCAAGAACCAAAACTACGTACGTATGTGTGTGTGTGTGCGCGTGTGTGTGTGCGCGTACGCGTCATTGTGTGTGAGTGCGCACTATGCGTCCGGTGGCGCATGCGCAATAGACTTTTCCTTTATTTTCCCGGTCCGAAAAAAGACGTGGAAAACTTGGTGATTTTTTTACTCTTAATATAACCAACCCCTTATGCTGGTTCACCTCCCCCCTTTCATCCCACCCACCAGAACTAAACTAATCTGACCGCCTCGTGCACTCCTCGTGCACACGCTTATGTACGCGGGCGCTCGCACATGTACAAAATTCGTCGTTGTGCACCAAACGTTTGTGTGTGTGTGTGTGTGTGTGTGTGTGTGTGTATGTATCTGGATGGTTCGATATAAAGTGACGTTTACTCGTTCATAAGAACTGGTACAGGTGTCGTGAATTGAAACAATTTTATTTCTTTATACATATTTAATTATTTTATGAGTTGCCGAATTTTTGTCATTTCCTCAAAGATATTATTCCCATTAGGGATATTTCTGCATTAAAAAAAAACAAATCTACCATCTTAGCAAATCATAAAGTTTTTCGATTAAAAGGATTTGAGCAAATATTCGGATCAAATGCGTAATATATTTTTTTTTTCAAAATATGGGGAGAATAAATAAAGGGTCGAGTTCCATTTCGCTGGGCTTGTCGTGTACGGTCTGTAAGCCCGAAATGTGATAGCGTGCGACGAAAATACGTCTAGCCGAGAAGTGCATCTGGGGGTCGGAGGGTGTGGGGGCGGTGCGAAGGGGTAGTGGGGCAGTGGCGTGCGGTAGGTCCGGGCAGATCGATACCCCCGTCTGCGAAAACGGGGTGCGGGTGGACCCACTTTATTTCGTTTCGTGCGATTCGGGAAATCAAGCGTCGGCACGAACCCATACTACCGACGAACGCTCTGCTTGCATTACGTAATTAAAAAAATAATAATAAGAAGAACGTTACCGATAAAAAAAATACTTCTGCAAAAGTGCGTCGACAGTTTGTTTCTTTACTCTAAACTGTGATTATGATTACGTTTTATCCCTAATTTTATCTATGGTAAATCTAGAAATGCTATTGTTCGTTACAATCGATGCAACGTTATCGCAAAGTACTGGATATTTTTGCTTTGCGCAGAGCTTTTACCGCCGTTCCTTGGAGCATTGGTCTAATTCTGTCTCCATCCACCGTTGATCCGTTCAACCAGAAGTCGTAAATGCCGATGGTCGCCGCCGAGGAGGCTACGAGGCGTAGATCGGGGCGGTGCAATGTTGAATCGAGCGAACGTTCAAATGGGTTGAGTGACGCAAGGGTGGTGGATTATCGAGGGTGTAAGGGAGACTAGAGCATTTCGGTGGTCTAACCTGGGCGGGTCGGGTTGCCCATTCCAAACTACTCGGGGATGAATATTGCCGTCACCCAACAGCACCGCCGCCTGTACAAAAGTTGTCGAGGATGGGTAAAGTGGAGGAAGGGCTTGTTTTGGTCTCTTTGGCTTGCGATACCCTGCACTAGGTGGGACCTGGCTCGTTATGGAGTTGCGTCAGCGACTGGTCGTGCCCGTGCGCGAACTCTGCACTCTATTCCATAAATTTATTTATATTGCATCAACAAATAACCCAAGTCGTCTTCGACAAATACAAAAGATAAAATTCACATGTCTTTTTAGCGTATTAAGAAAACAATAAATAAAAATAAATACTTAATCGGTGACATGACACTCTTAATATATATATATATATATATATATTGGTACTGAATCAACGTATATCCCAAAAAATGGTAACATTAAATTATTAACCATTTTGAATGTTTTATAAGTAAAATACAATTTACTATCGTTGGATGTCAAAATAAACTAATTTATAATAAAATAAAATATAAAACAAATCGTAGTAAAATAAATTTCTATATAAATAAATAGTATATAATTAGTGGTGAGCAAAAATCAAATTAAATCAAAAACTAAAACCGGACTATTTAAAATATATAATAAGTGTAATAAATATTGATAAATTGATAATATAATTTGTTAAATAGCAGAGAAGTGTATGAATATATTTTGTCACGAGGAGTATGTAAGTAATGTTAGTCTTAGAGTAATATTATAATATATTTAATTATTTAATAACGATAATGTAGTAAGTAATTTTTGAGAAAATCGAGGTTCTATCATTCCACTTCGCATTTCGTTCCGGTTTATTGTGTACGTGCGAATCGACCTCTTGAGCCGACAGTCTCCTACCGAAACGAGGCAGACAGGTTAATGGGCGGCGGTGCTAAAGGGGATGGGCAAATTAAAGGGTGGCTTACAACTGCAACCGAGGCTGAAGGGGTTTTTGCGACAAGTGGGAGGGATGTAGAAGCATTTGTTTTGGTCTGGCAAAGCCGGCTCTTGATGGCTTAAATTCGTCTTGAACCTGGAACTTTAGTGCACACCGAGGCAACTACAGAAGATAACTCACGCGAATACCCCTAAGTACAGATATGTGCGGTGCTCCAAGTGCATCAACGCCACTATACACTAATGTTCTATACTCATGATATAACGCACTATGGTAAAAAAAACTTACACTACGCTACCTTTTTATAATAAATCCATTTTACAATAAAACAACACAGAAAATAGTATTCGTTTGATTATTTTTCATTAAAAATTGAAACGCATTTTATTGATTATGAGTGCCTTATGAAGTGCAATCTAAGAATTTTTTTACAAATATAAACGTCCACATTCATATTCGACGCGAGTGTCAGTTGAAATTCTTTACGAAAATTTTAATTAAGATTTTGACGTCCTAAAGCGACGGAAGCGGTGGTCGACCTTTTTGGCTTCGTTATTTTTTTAATTACTCTCGGACTTTTTAACATTTATACGTAGTTTCGTCTGTTAACTATTTTCTTCTCTTCGCGTTTTTCTTTTTCACTTTTGCTCAACACTAAGGTGATGAAAAAGTATTTTCTTTCGCAACTATTGTACTTGTCATGCCTCCTCGGTTGTATTTTTTTGTATAACGAATAAAATCAAGTAAGACCACTTTATTTAAAATTGGTAGAATATTGATCGCTGTAAATTAGTATAAAATGTAGTGCAATAGTAAACAAGTGTATTTCTATATAAGAATGTATAAGAAAGTTAAAGTACATTCGGTCGACAACAATGCATCGTATCTCTTTAAAGGGAAATCCAATTCCGGCATTGCTACGACTGTCGTCCGAGCCGCAAGAAAATGATTAATGGTCGCTTTTGGTGCAGTTTGAAGGCCACAATTTATCATCTCTTCCTTTGGACCGCCCCTATCTCGAGTTGCACCCCCTCTATTCGCAACATATTTCAACCGTAATGTATTTATTACCGGTTTGCTACGATCGAATCGGTTAAGTGCAAAATTGTTGTAGTGCGAAATGCGAAAACCGACCGGGCGTCCTGTTAAATGCTTGACGAATTTTCAACGATAATGAATTTCCTTCCTAATGGAAACCGTCGAATTCTTTCGTCGTTTATACGCGGACAAATCGCGCTCTGACACATTTATTCCACAATTTAGAAAAACTTTAGTTTTCTTTTTTTTTTAGCGCAAAACTTTAGTTTCGTAAAAACAATGAACACGTTATACTTTTTCGGGTCCTCCTCTTAATTTTTATATGAAAAGCAAATATGTAAAATAATAACTAAAGTTGCCTTCGAATGCATAATATTTAAAATGAAATCATTGTGCGTAACAACTAAATAATCTAATATTTATTGTATATATTACTGAGTGAGCTTCTCGATTATTAACACGTATTTAGTAATTAATTAAATAAAAATAAAAATAAATTTCAATCCCAATTCGTTTAAATTATAATTATTCGTACATTGTGTTGTTTATATTTGAGACACAAAAAAAAAACCAAAGTTCAATAAAGTATAGTACGGAGTTTTACAATGCAGCAAAATAAAGTCTTGCGGTGGTGATGGCAGGATAAAGGGTGGTTTGCATTCAGGCGTGTAGCTGACTCGTCTTGGGGTAGGCGGTTTGGGTGGTGGACAGACAGAACATCAATAATTACTGGCCTGAGCGGCGCTGAGAGGCACCAAAACCAGACGGGGGTGGTTGATGTGGTAGAAACCTCCCACGACCGCCACTTTTAACAACTCCCAGTGCTACTCACCCTCGGAACGGCACTGAACTCTTGCGAGTCCGTGTGCGTGCACCGCACCTAAAATAGGCTCTCATATCTCCCTTATTGCATACGTCGTTCGTTGGCTGCGACCACCCTCGCCTTATCGGGGTAGGACAATTGAAGGCTGATATTCGACATTACGGGTTAGTTCACCTAAAATAAACCGTCTCTAATTATATATATATATATATATATATATATATATATATATATATATATATATATATATATATATATATATATAAGTATATAAATACAAGCAGCATTTAAATTAAAATATAATGCTGAATTATTAGGAATATCGTGTTTTAATAACAAATGGTCGCTTTGAATACTCAATATTTTCTTTTTTTGTTTAGGTATATAAAAATAAACGTGCCGTATTCATATTTCGTATAAAAAATTATAGTTTCTAATTTTTTTTTTAAGAAAACACCTTAAATCGATCGCATGAAATTAATAAATTTATAAACTGCAATCCAATTGTGAACTCGCTGCGAAAATGTGAAATATTTCAATTACGCTACTAAAAAGCCTGAAAAAACACGGACGCGTCGACTTTTTTGTGATTTTTTTTTAATGAGACGTGGCGCACTACGTCGACGTATAAAGTCAAAAAAAAAAACGGGAACGAGACAGGCAGAAGCGGGACGATACGGAAAAAAGGGAGAAATCAAAAAAGGTGGAAAAAATAGACGAAACGGCAAAAATGGTAATATAAAAAAGGGGAACGCGCAGAGTGCAGACATATAGCAGATATACGTCTGTGCCGCGAAAACGTTGAACCCGTTGCGTAGAGCCGTAGCTCGTTTCAGACGAGGTTTTCGGGGTTTCGATATGGAGTCAGAGTTTTAGGAACGGCTGTATACCGACCCGTAGACGCGCTACAGACCCGCCCAGTCGCTGTCGGATATTCGGTTAAACCCTTTGGCAGTCACGTTTTAGGGTTAACGTCCGGCCGTAGCCCTCTACGGCCGCCGTGCACTTGTCCGCTGTTTGCGTACAGTTGATGTGCTACCGTCGAATAATACACACTTTCTTCAACTTTTTCCCTTTTAGCGCTTTTTATAATTGTTCATTTTCGCTCGCATTCGAAATCGCTCGCTAAATTGTTGTCTCGTTAATTCCTATAAGAGATATTTCCCGTTACGAAAGCAATTAACGCATTCATATACCACATAGTTTGAAGGTTTGTGGGATATTCACGTTTCGAAAAGCTTTCTCACCCCATCGCGCATTCTTCACCTGCACCTGCCCCCCGAATTGGCCCGTCATGTACTTGGCCTACGTCTCTTTCGGTCGTCCACCTTTAACAGTTTGCGTGCGTGACCCGCCTGAACTACCCAGTCTACGGCGTAGTACACATCGTCGCTACGTCATTTGTTCGTAGCGATTGTTGATTTTTCATGCACCCCATTTTTTGCATTGTGTTTTTGCACATACGAAATTGCCGAAATTAATTTAATCGCCAAATTTGTTCACGAAATTGTGAATGGGCGCGATTACACCTAATTCAATTTAGGCTATTTGTTAATTCACACATATCAAAATTGGGGTTGAATGCAATTTACGTGTAAAATTATGAAAAAACAAATATTATATTTTATCGCCCATTTTACTTTTCTCCGACATTTGAAATTTGGTGTAAATAAATGAAATTCTATTTTCTGCTTCAATATTATACCGTACATCTTAAAAGTTAACGTTTTAAAACATAACTCGTAATTTTTATTGTGAAAATAATATACGGTTTGCTAATCGAAAAACGGATTGTTAGAATATCTTTATAATAATTTTATATTGCAGATATTTCTTGGCTTTTGTCGTGTTTTAACTGAATATTTCTAATATTTACAATTATTTCCGCACAATTTTATAATATGATTTATTTTGTTTTAGCATCGCATTTACAAAAATCATAAACTTAGCTCGAGCATTGTGTTTTAAGTGGAACAAAGAAATAAGAATGAAAAATTTATTGGCGTTACATGTTTGATATGCATATTAAACTAAATAGCTTTTTAGATATTCGATGTCAGATAAGAAATATATATATATATATAAGAGAATGCATTGATGCACAAAAACGGCATCGGTTGAAAGTTTATCTCCGTAAGAAAACGTGCGATTCGTCTCGTTCATTGTGATTCCACACGAAATTTACTATCATAATGTGTATTTGGATTTCTGACCCAGAATATTTTTTCCGCGTTTAATGTCAAATCTGAAGTGGAACGCAATGAAAAATGTTATTGATTTGGAGATATTCAAGTCTGAAATACCATAATTAATTATACAATCAGATTTTAATATGAACACGCACAAAGCGACCTATATTCGTCAGCGTAATAAAACAAATACGCTAGTGTAATTCAACGGGACAACAGGTTGACGGTGTCGATGTATTGTAGTAGTAGTAATAATAATATAATTGCAATAACGAAGGCGATTTAAAAAGTTTGTTGTATTCGAGATATGAGATATGAGATATGAGTCGCGTATGTAATCGTAGTTATTATATATATATATATGGTATATGTATGGTATGGTGTAGAGTATGGGTAGGCCCGTCGCTTGTTTTTGTTAGTGGCTGGCTGCGTGCGTCGCGGCGCCGGCTGTTGAGGCAGGCTTTCTGGATGGTTTATTGAGCCGCGTCTGGGGTGAACGGCCGCTTGCTGCAACCCCCTTCAGCACTCCAAAGCTACGAACCGCCCCGACTCCCCGTGCACCTTTTTCTCCGACGCCCTTCGACCCTCCGTGGGAAATTCAAATGATGATGACTGCGTTGGGAAATTTTCTCGCCGACCATGAAAAACTCACGACTGCGCCGCGAATCGATTTCAATCCCAAAATTAATATATACAATATTTAGGAGGTGGCCGCGTGAAAAATGCACTCCATATTTTGGCGTCGGCATATAAAATTTCTCATTTAAAATTCAATTATACGACTTGAACGCTTTCAAGTGTAATATTAAAATTAACATTTACATAATTTATGTAAATTAAAAATAGAATATGTCTTCTCATTGTTTTCTGAAATAAAACGTGCATAAAAATAAGACGAATCATGTTCGAGCGTGTCAAAATTTTCATTCAAATCATTCAACAACTCAACTATATAAGAATTTTATAAAATTTCGTTTGGTTTATCTTTAATTAGCAGATTAAACTAAATGTAATCTCGTAAACATTCAAATTAGTCCACGAAGACGACTTGTCACGATATCCGACGACCTCATTATAAAAGTGGAAACAAAAACGGAGAATATATATATATATATATATATATATATATATATATATATATAGTGAAATAGAGAAATTATCACACGATCTGAAAAACGTTCGAAAGCACTTAAATCGCTCCACTTGCAAAAAACTATCGCATGCCGAAAGCAATAAAAATTGCATGGTCGTAATCTGAAATGTACGGGCGAAAAAGAAAAACATTTTTTCAGAACTCGATAGGGTAATTGTTAACCGTTCAATCTCGTCGGTGCACTGAACTTTTATAAAGAAAAAAATCTAAAGTAAAAGTATGTCGAGAGATTTCTTCCTTTTGCTCTTTTTTTGAAAAGCGGTAAACTTTGCGCGCGCTTTATTTCTTTTCTAGCGTACACGACGGATATAGAAAATATCATCAACTTTTCTACGAAAAATTCAACTTAAATAAATGGCGTGAAAATTTTAATTATGTATTTGAAATAAAATGCAAAAGTCATTAACTTGATTTTGTAAAACAATTTAATTTCTTAAAAACTATATATATATATATATATATATATATATATATATATATATATATATATATATATATATATATATATGGTATATATAACGACAGTAAAATAAAACGTCTATATCTTTTTTAACATGATAATGAAAACACTTGGATTTTAAATTTCGCTTTTTTATATAGAAGGATATTTGAACTATATCGTACATTATCTATCCATATTATATAGAGTATACTATATAAACAGTATACTTGAACGCATATGTAAATATAGATAGTAACATCGACGATGCATCGAGTTGAAGTTGGGCGTGGAGAAGCTTGTGGAAAAGAGGATAAGAAAGCTCGCCTCATCCCGAGAGCTTTTCACGAGTTTTCCCGGCGTGGGAAAATTCCAAACAAAGGGATGCCTAATGCGTCTGCTGCGAACGTTGACACTGTTCGCCATTAGTGAGTTTCTTCACCTAATAGGCTTTACTACATATATTTATATAAGCGTTGCATTGTTAAAAATAATCCCATAATATTTATAACAACATTGAACCACTCCTTTTATTCGTATAACGCGATGCTTTCTATTCACTAATATATACATATATAAAACTCTTTATATATATATATATATATATATTTTTTTTTTTTTTCATTTTCTTTCATTCTTTAGAAATAAAAACTATAAATATAAATGAATATTTACGGTGCACAATATATAATGCGATATATGTATTTTCTGAATTGTAGCATAAAAACTTTTGCGTTCAAAGTTTGAGCGCATCTCGCAAATTGCACAAGGGCGACAAAGTCATCTGAAGGTTGCACGCGAAATAAATATTTACTTTCTAGCATACAAGCCTTGTTTGCTCTTAAGATATAGAATGTCACACGCAAATATTATTTTCTCTCCAATAGAAAATAGTGAAAAAAAAACGAATTCTATTACCGTTCGTCATTCAATTTGATCGTACGAAGGGAGAAGGACGGGGTTGAAAAAAGTAGATGTCGTTGTCACGTATGAATGGAAAAAAGTGGCGACATTCGTGTACAATTCCGACGGGAGTTCTTTTGTAGCGGGTACATTATTTATATACGCAGTGGGCGGCAGACGGGTAGGATTTCTAGGCCTTCGGTGTGGGCGGTAGACGACGTGAGGGGTTGAAGGGTTGAAGGCCGGTTTGAGGCATGAGGGTGGGCCAGACTTGCAACCCCGTCTGAAGGCCGTCTGGAGCATTATGCGCACTCAACGTCAGCCAGAGGAAAATCACTCGGGAAATTAGGGCCATAAGTTTTACATGCGACCGGCTAACGAGCTTCACACTAACTTCACACAAATACGAATACCTATATTGTATACGAATACCCATATAACGTAATTAATACGGAGTAATATTCAATTACTAATTTTGAAATACGCAGTTGAAATACGGAAAACGTTTTTGATTTCATAATTTTGGCAACGTTGTCGATGAGTAATTAATTATTTTGGAAACGTTGGAGACACCGCCGCAGACTGATCGTGAATTGATCGATGCGATGTTGCGTGTCAACCTCTAACGTTACACGAAAGCCTCTCTGGACTGTGCACACCTTGGAAACCTTCTGAAAAACTACCCGCTACGTCTACCCGCCACTGCGTCTGCCGCTTTTGCCACCGATGGGACCCATTCCCTTAATTTCCTTTCTGCTAGGAGACTCGGAAGGTCACGCCAGGTCAGGTGCTTTTTATGCGCGGCCGTTACACTCTGTCGTTGCAAGCCTTCGTCGATTAATCAGCAATGGAAGGGTGGCTTTTTTCACAGGGCTTTTTTTTTTGTCGTCGTCGTAGCGTGGGCTTGTGTTTTTTAGAAGGCTTTCGCGGTCATTCGACCGAATAACGAGCGCGTTTGACCATAAACAATATATTTTATAAAGTATAGATATAAAATTGACATTTAATTGACTAGGCTCGTGCACCTTTTACACTATTTTTTAATAAAAATTGTTTATCGTTTAAAAATTTTCTATTATAAACAGCATATTTAAGCGTATAAAGAATTCTTTTCTATATAATTTTAGTCTAATCTTTGTCTTCAAATTTAACGGTTACTACAAATATGTAATAAAAGTAATATAATTACTATAACAAATGGAACGAATTTTCTAAAATCTAAATATATATTATATAATATGTAACTGTTGAGGAAGCATTTGAGGAGATTTTGGTTATTAAAAAATAATATTTAGTTTCTACACAATCTGAATGAAATAAATTTAAATGACCAAATTTCTGAAACGCTGTTAAAAGGATCCATTTTAGGAGCGAATGTTAGCTAGCAACGAAAAACACATTATCGACGACAATGTCAAAAAAGAAAGATTGTTTTCAAAAAAATAGAGAAGCTGTTTAAATATTCGCAAAGACTGGATTACATTTAAAGGTCGAAACGACGAAAATCATTCAACAATATATTTATATATATATATATATATATATATATAATAATAAAAAATCGCTTTTTTGGTTAATTTATATACCACAGAAATTTATTAAATATTCATTATGATTTTATGCTTACATCCAGGAATACGAAAATGCGAAAAGTATTTTTTTTCTTTCTATTGTAATTATAGAGAGATTTTTTTGTAAATATTCGTGTTTTTCTTTTTAATTTTATTCTGAAATATTTTTTAATCTTTAAATTACTATCATATTTCTTATAGATTCAAAAAAACATTACTATTAAAAAAAAGTATCACAAAATCAATAGATGCGGTTGTTTGTTTTATTATTTTAAAAATTATTATATAAAATATTTTAAGATCTTATGCCAGGAAGTAAAATAAAAGTATTACAATTATTAGTTTTGATATTCATTAATGAACATAATTTATGCCTATGATATTCATAGATCTTTTCATAATAATAATTAGCGAAAAGTTCAACAAAATTTATTCACATTAGCGAATATAAAAAGCCTCAAATCGAATTCGATTAGTATTCTGAAATTTAATTATAAATGATATATAATGACCGCGATCGCCACTTTGGACGCTCCTGATATATATATATATATATATATATATATATATATATATATATATATATATTATAGTATAATATCATATATACATATATGAATTTATAGTGAAACGTCGTTTACTTTTGTTTCATTCGCATCGACGCCGACACCTCTTGCGTGTTCGCGAGTCACGATTTATCAGAGGAGTGCATTTAATTTATAAGGTTATCAAAAATATATTATATTATTTTGCATTACCTTTTATATTTATATTAAGGACAAGAATGTGCATGCGCATTATTACCCTACGCACAAGGCTTCGATTGTATTCCTTATACCTATAGTATTATATGTTTCTACCAAAGCGAAAGCGTGCGACTTCTAATCCGAAAAAATAAGACGAAAACAAAGCTTCGTTGTAACGATCGCGACGCGATAACATTTATTATAAAATTTTCTGTAATAACAAATGTGCAATTAAAACTTTTACAGCATTCAAATAGTAATACGTTTACGGCTCAAATAGAAATGCGTCATAAAGCAAACGCGATGCGCATCTCTCTAACCCACGGTTATTAACGCGTTCCTATTTATTCTACTCAGTTTTACCAGTAATTTTTCTATACGCAATATTTGCTTTTACTAATGATGAACATCCCTCGTCGATTATTTCTTTTATCTAAATAATTTTAATATGGTACACGTATTAAAATTCCGACCGAAGAAAGTCCGTTGACCATTTTATTATAATGAGAGCCAGAATCGAACCTCGGCATACCTATATGAAGAGCGTGTAAGTTTTTTCAGGTCGCTTCCACCGATACACATTGGCAATTTGCATTTTTGCTGGGCCTGTGCGAGCTCACAAGCGCAATCTGTGTGCCTTGTAGCTATTAACATAGAACTACTTGTAATATTGCTGTTAAAAACTAAATTACGCTAAATACAATAGCGTATATAGTGCGCTCGATGTTTATACAAAATTAAACTTGGAATATTTCACTATACTACACGATTCTGCTGCAGAGAAAAATTAAGAATATGTTGGAATATGACAGCTGAAGCGTACGAATATAGTCGAACCGTTATTATTATTAGTCGAATTATTATTAAAATAATTATGATTGAATTAATGCTAAGTATTTTTCTTTAAAATGTTTAAAATTGATCAAATATCACTAATACATATAAAGAAAATGGTATCACCAGTAAAATTTATACATGTATATTTGTAAAAAATTCTTAAAATTATCTAAATCATAAAATATAATATACAATAATTCTTATACGAGTAGTAACAATAGGATTGAATCTATTTTTTATTTTTTGTAATTAAATATATTAAGCTTGAATAAGTGTCATATATTGAAGATTTTTAATAAAAACAAAAAACAAAAAACAAAATAGAACGAAATATATCCGAAAACAAATAACAAAAGTTGAAGATAATGTAAGAAATTCTCAAATTACAAGAAGAATTAATGTAAGTTGAAATTATATTTGATAATGCGTTTTGCTTTAGAAATTAATAAACTTAACGTTCCAATATGAACTTGAATGTTAGCGTAGATAACAAAAAATGATAACTGAAGCAGGTGAAATTCAGAAACTTAACAGGTTTGTAAAATTTATCTGATTCAATTAACGAAGTTATAAAATAACCCCTCTGTTGAGATATTTGTACGATCGGTATATTTCTTCCATTTTTTAATGTTTTTTTATTATTATTATTATTATTGATTTTTTTAATTCTCACAAACCAGACTTCCTAATATAATATTATTATTTAAGTTCGTTTCTTATTTATAATTTTAAATTATGAACACGTTAATAAACGTAATCCAGGATATCCCTTCTGTCAGTAATTTGTATTGTGTATAATTTAATTATCCAAACCTGTTTTGCAATAATACAAAAGACACGAATTGTATTTTGTGAAATAAATCTTTTGCATTTTTATTTTAAGATTGTTAAAGTTATAATTACATATTATATATCAATTTTTAATCTTTCTCATAAGTTTTGATAAAAATTCGTTATTCTTAAAGATAGTACCATTGATCTCTTTATAAATTAATTATATTTTTTTAGTATGAATGGAGTTTTATTTGGATTACTTATATATATATATATATATATATATATATATATATATATATATATATATATATATATATATATATATATATATATATATATATATATATATATATATATATATATATATATATATATATATATATATATATATATATATATATATATATATATATATTAGTATTGTAATATATCCTTATCATAAATATGTGATAATGAAGATTTATATGACCATTTTATATGTTAAATCAAATAAATATGTAAGTGGAACGAATTAATTTTCAAAATACATACGCAATGATCGTACAACATACACACACAAAATGTAATTAGCCTATATAATATAAAATTATAATATGTATTATAACGTAAAAAAAATATTTTTCAATTTTTTTTCTGTATCGGCATTAAAACTAAACGCATATTCGTAAGTAGTTCGCTTAATGTTAGATTTAATTATGTGAACCTCAAAAAAAAAAAACGCCTTTTAACCTTTTGCGTCGGCGATAAAGTGAAAAAAAACCCTTAACAATTGAGACGCAATTTTTTTCAAGCGTATTTAACCCACATTATTCTGAAACGCAACTCGTAAACGAATTAAAGAAAAAAATATTTAACCCTTTCTCAACGGAGCTTATATAATATAATAATTTACTTTTCTGCTATTTTGTTTTAAGGAATGAAAGTCTTATTGACCGAGTAAGTCACTAATATGAAATTTCAATTTTTCATATTGTTATTCGAAAAAAAATAAACAATTATGATATATTTTTCGTAATAAGCAAAAGACATTGCGATTCAAATTTTTTGTCCGCTATCTATCGATAAATATTATTACATACCATATTGCTTCAGTGATAGACATTTCAATGACTATAACGGTGTTTGTATAATTTTCGTTTAATTTTACAAAATAATTATATTTTTTGATGTCACCTATTCGGTTCTGGCACTATCGAGGTTCATGGCGGGCAATTGTAAAAAATTATATACGGAAATATTTTATTGTACAACAAAGACTAACGTCAAAGTTTCACAAGTTATGTTGCACTTGAAAGTTTTAGATTTCTCACGGACGAAAAGCGCGTTACGTGCCACGGTTAAATATCTTATATTAAGGAAATAGATTTGGCGCTAATAGTTTCTTCGGTCACTTGAAATTATTTTATATTTGTAATTGTATAATACCTATATACAATAGTACATTTTGAGCAACATATAGTAACTATTATTATGAAATCACTTGACGTTTGCGCGTGTACCGTGACTGCCAATATCACATATTTTATTATGTATGTCATACAATACTACACTATACTATGGTATATAAAAGCGCGTTTCCCAATCAATCAACTCACCCTACCTTTTGCCTAAAAGCGGTCGCGTGGCAATTTTGTTTTCGTTTATGCTCTAATATAAATATGTTTTAAAAAGGAGTCCGCCGTGAAATTAACAGTAGAAGAAAATGAGGAAAGCTTATTTTTCTTGGGCGAGGAAAATCGAGGTTGCCCGCACGCATTTCGGTACGCGCACTTATATCAAAGTAGTATATCGAAAATGAAAATTGAGAACGAACACGTGTACTACATTATAATAATGCGTATTATATATATATATATAGTAAAGAGAAAAATGTAATCGTATTTTATGAATGGCATTTTTATTTACATCATACCATAAGAGAATACGTACAACGAAGGGAAAATTGAATAAAAAGATAATTTGTGGGTTTCGCGTGCGTTCACTAATGAACATTTAAATGTGGTAAACGTTCAAGTGTCGTAATTGTCGATTATTATAACGCCGACCCACCTGCTCGTTAAAAGTACGCGATTCGTCAGTTCGATATTGAGCACATTTTTACCGTTATTACTCATAAATGTTGTCGTCCGTTTCGTATTTACGATTCCTTGTGCTATTAAATATGACCGTAGTGCACTTAACTATACTAATAAATTAACAATTGTCTACGAATAAACGAAACACTGTGGGCGAAGCCTTTAATCGAAACTCTTAAAGGCGCAACGATGTTATATATAATAGTACGAGTATATATGTATAATATTATATGAATCTGTATATATGTTAAGCCAAAAGTCTCGACGCATACGAAAATTGTTTAAAATACTATATATAATATAAGTATTATTATTTTACGTATATTCAGTTATTATATTACAGAGACCTTATGAACATTGGCAGTGAAATACTATTATTATTATTATTATATATATATATATATATATCATACGTCTGAGTTTAAAGCCCACGTATTTATTTTCAGCGCGATCCATTACATCGACACAGAGAGTTAATTGAGGACACTAAGTGACCGATATTGATAGATGACTGCGTGCGTTCCTTTTAAATCGAATCAGATAAGACGACATACACACGGCTCCAGAGGTGTATGCAATGCATGACAATCAATTAAAAGCGAAATCGATAGAAAGAAAGAACGGAATGCATCAGAGCCGTCGTTCGTTAATCCAAAGGCAGAGGTTTATTTATTTTCTAGGCATAATTTATGCACGCGCGTGCGTATTTAATTCAATGGAATCGTCTTCGATTCGTGATTGACAGCGGCACCCTAAGAGTCCACGTGAATAAGAGAAGGCCATTAAGTTCAGAACCAATTACGGGCTGGTTGTGTCCAAAGCGAAAGTCGAGGGCGGTTTGCCGATGGCGGTTCAACCTTTCATATGTCTTTTCGCCAGGCATTAACTCAACCGGCCTCCACGTTTGTATCTTGTCGTTCGATCTGCTGGATCAACTCACGAGGAGCACGCCTATTCTGCTATATATAACTCCGAATGGTTCTCCTCTTCCTTTGCCTGGGCTCTCGGCATTGACGTTTCGCTGCCCTTTGTTGTTGTCGTCTTCGTTGCTGCTGCTGCTGATGTGGTTGTCGTCGTCGTTGCTATTCTCCAGGCTAGTTCAGGCTTTAATCCCCCTTTTAAGATCACGATTCAATTTATAATTACGTTTCTTGTTGTTATTATATTATTGACAATATAACCGGTTCAGATTTGAGTCTCGTTTTAAAATGAAACTTGTCTCGTTAACTTTTTCGGGACATCGCGATAAGATTGCAACTGAATGAAATATATTTGATTAATCTTGAAAATTGTAGCGCAATATAGGAATATAGGTGTAAGCCGCGAGCGTTAATAGGCTGGAATTATTTGGATTACTTATGTCGGAAAGACAATAAGAGTCTGCGGTTTTCTTCGGAACTAGCGAGAGATGTGGTCGTAGTCGTAATCGCGGTCGTAGCTCGTATCCGAGGCGAATGTTGGATTCCAGCACGACCGACAACCGTCGTCTCCTTCACCTGTGACCGGCACGTACACCTAATTTACTCCCGACTCCTTAATTACTCCATACTGGATAACTTCTTGTCGGCTACCGTGCTCACAATGCAATTGACGCCGTACACATTATTACTTGCATTTAGCGAATTATGAATATTTCACAATTCGCGATACTAATACAATTTTTATTCGATAATAATATATTCATTTTAATTATATAGTATATTTTTTCTCATACGAGTATAGAACGCTCTCAAAACATCGTCACATTTTAACGATATTGCTTATTATAATACAATACTTAGAAACGCGATCTGCTGCACGACAAAATATATTATTTCATATCAACTGTATGAATTACAATAATTGTGACTGTAATTATATTAATAATAACAGTACAGATTGTATCGCAGCGTTACGATGATATTGAAAACTTTTGCAGAATAGAAATAATTTGTTGATTATCTACGTAAGTGTTGATTATCTCTGGTTTAGCAGACGTGCGCATGTTAATCCCGGCACTTGCGAAATACCGATTTTCTCTATTTTTCACGTGTTGTAAAAAGAACAAGTATGCGTTTTAGAGACGTGACGTCATTTGCATTATATACTACATACTCTGTTCGGATTGCAACAATTACCGGTAATGCTCGCCGGCAATTTCCAGCCTAGATGAGATTTTGACACTTGCCCTCGGATACCGCGAGCTTCTCAATCTGTAATGCGCGCTATATAAGTATGTAACGAGTTTTATTTATTTTCATATAATATTGAAAATCGAAAATGAAACTACTTTTATCATCCTTACTAATGTTTAATAATTTTTAAATTACAATATCGAGATTTTGATATGGTTAGCTTCACTAAAACGTTTAAAATAATATCAAAGTTTGAATATTCATACGACGCACAATTTTAGCTGCATACATCCAATCTACCGGCAAGGTTGGCATGTTTATTAACCGGTTACGTTAAAGTGGTGAAGATGGACAATAAAACCTTTTCAACCTGTGCCAGGATATTACCACTTAAAATTTACAAAAAGTGAATAGAAACAAATCCGCGTTAACAAAATAAATGAATAACTGTGATCTTTACCGGAATCCACTTATTATTTTTGAGCGAAAGGAGCAAAATGGAATCACAATAAGCGGAAAAAAAGCAAAAGTTTCACGTACGAGAGGATCGATGGGATCGACGTGAAACGAAGGGAATTACGGCAGCGTTCGAGTTGGATTTATAGGTTTTATCGCGCCATCTGACCATTTCGCTGTCCATCCATTTTCCGTTCAATAAAATCCGTCGGCGATCAGTCCCGCCACTAAATCGCGTTCGTCCGACGTCCGACGTCCGACGTCCGACGCACGTCTGATGACGTGAATAATGCCTGCTGCAACTAAGGGACAATTAAATTGGCATTTTTATTTCGCATGGCCGTACACGCGTCAAAGGTTAATCAGAGGAAATCCCATTTGTGACGCACGCGATAACAACCGATTGTCGAACGATACAATAAACATTTGAAATTTTGTTCTGAATTTAAAATTGTGTGGTATACTCTGACTTTTATTAATTCTCATACGAAACATATATATATATATATATATATATATATATATATATATATATATATATATATATATATATATAACGCAAAAAAACTTTCTCATGTTTGATACTCCAAACATATAATTTGTATATAAAATTCGTACGAATATACCCATTTGGAAAAATAAGTTACTTTTCTTACTAATATCGCAAATATCATCCTTCAAAATATTATAAAAGAAATTATATGTTAACCGAATACATATAATTTACACGTTAAATTCGGGATCTATATTTTGAATTTTATTTGATTTTTTGCAAGTGAATCGTGAAAACTCTTACAACATAGATAAATTGGGAAAAATAGAATCGAGACTTCCGCTAATTAGACATTATTATCATAAATCACAATAAAATATATAATATGTGCAAATGATTTCGGTTTTTTGAGTCAACCGCACGTTTTAGACTGCGAACATTTGGATTGGAACACGAGCACGATTTTCTAAAACATAATTGTGAATACATCGCTGGGTACATTTTATATTCTTACATGTGTATTATATACTCACTTTATAGTACATATTGTAGTATGCGATGGCTTTGCAGCTCAAGTTTCCATTGTGACGTCACGCGCCGCGACGCTCTCGAGACGTTAAAAACCCTTCACGGCAAACATACTCACACACGTTTACAGTTTACAGCTTCACTTTCTTCGTTTCAATTCCATTTACATATTTTTAAATCTGATAATTAAATATGCTGTTTTTCCAAAATGTGTTCGGTTAACATCGGTTTGAACCGTGTTAGAAGAATAAAAGCTGCACTCGAGGCATATATTATACAATATAATATATTATAATATTATAGTAATAATAACCGGTGCGATTGTTCCTCTGAGATCGTGAGACTCATCGCCGTCGCTCTATTCAAAATGGATGAAGGCTCGCTTTCAGATCTTGCGCATCGTCGTCTACTTTAATACGTCTCGCGAAGTTTTCACTTAAAATCTTGCACGTACACCTACACGTATACGTACATATGCATATATATATATAAGTATTCTTTATACATGTGTGTGTGTGTGTGTGTGTATGTATAAGAGCTAATAAAGGTCTGAAAATTTAGAGCGAAGATTTTCCTACGGAACGTTTTATCTGGATGCACAACTTCTTAAACTTTCCACATTCGTGAATACCGATCTCATCTATATGACAATTCGCCAATTTTTTCTAATACGCCATCCCCCACGAACGCGATATATTCCTTAATTTAATACTACACATTCCGCGTACACTTGCAAATCTAGATTTATCAATTTAATATACAAAAGAAATCTATTCAAGTTTAAAAAACTCTGCTTCGGGCCTCGTCGGTGCAAGCGCTCGCTTTCACGTTCGCTTTTCTTTATCTTCCCGAATTTTTTTCTTCTTCTTTTCGTACACATTTCCCTTTACCTTTTTCCTTTCGTAAAGCACAAGAGGTTCTATATCTGGATGGAGTTTTCTTATTTTCACGGCGGCGCCCGTAAGTTCCGTTTTGTTCGCTCGGCGCATGCAGCATGGCGTGTCTCGCTTTGGAAAAATATGGTTTGATAGAGGCGAATCGCGTTTTTGGGTACACGACGTGCCCCCGGACTTTATTTACGAGCGATACTATTATATATATATATATATATATATATATATATACATAGTCTGTGAAATTTACTCACACCATTTTGTCTCTATAAAACCCACTATTAACCTACGTAGTCTTACCTATGTACAGTTTTAATGACACACTCGTTTACTTTAAACCTAGATATACTACAATCATTTTTATACATATTTAACGTTAGTTTTATTAATCGAATGCTTATTGTGATATTTCACAAAATTATAATCGCAATAATATTAAATAAACATACAGAGGTAGGTTATCTCTCTAAATAAGGTATACGTATATCGGCAAGGTGTATGAAGATTCAGAATCTAATTTCATCTGAGGTGCATCTTAGCTCAAAACTCAGGGTTGTCAGAGAAAAATATAACGGAATGCATCCCGAGCTCGGGCGCGTTTCATTACGTCTAATGGAAATCTTCTTACCGTGGGAAATTTCACACCCGGCGCACTTTATTTGGAAAGAAAATTCGCCTCAACATACACACACACACACATACACATGTATATATACATATGATTAAGTTTCTAAACTTTTTATTTTATTTTATCCAATTTTATTAAAATAATCTCATTTTTATAACCATGTAATAAAGTTATATATAAAGTATTGAAGCATATCATCAAATTTATAAAAAGTCCTATCCGATGATTTAAATTCTAAATGATATATTAAGTTAAGACAAAGATCGAATTCAAGTTATAGATTTTATTTTTACTAAATAAATTTGTTATGAGACTTGCATGAAGTAAGTCTCATAACAAATTAAAGAGATGTCGTGAAAAGTGATTCGATGTTAAAAAATATCTTGTTCAATTTCATGTGAAATAAGCCGAGAGCCGTTTTGAAAGCGCTGGTACACGGACACAAATGTGTATAATATGTAAAAGTACGCCACTGCGCGGATCTCCTAAAAGTAGTAAAGGGAGACGCTCGCGTGACGCCACTGCACTAACAAAAATGAATTAGATCTCGTGCGATATTGTTGTTCGGTTTGGCAGTGCACATGCATGTAACTAACTTATTAGTTGACCCGACATCGCGCCGCTTTTATACTTACTATGTTGTACTTATATTATAATATTAACACCTTTATAACACAAAAGATAAATGTCGTCGTACCATATATCGATTGTCGTCGTAACAAGCACGAAAATTTAAAAAATAAATAAAATCGGCGCAAATTTTAATCGTACGTTTTTTGCAACATGAAAAGTGCTCTTGCTAATTACCAAGTGGCATTACGCTCGCTTGTTTTTCCATCTAATTCTTGTTTTATCTGCACGTTCGGTTTCCACCTACCAAACAATTAAGAAATGCAAATGAGACGTGCGAAATGCATGTAGAGCCATACAAAACGTGCGAAACATGTTAAATAGACAAAACGTTCAATTATATTCAGATCGATTTAATCCTTTGACTCGTTTCGCGATTACTGTAAATATGAAACAAAACGAGCGGTTTAATTTGTGTGTACTTCAATATGCATAGTATTGTTTTATGTTTTAAAAATGAAATTGGACAAAGATGGGCAGCCACGTAATGCACGCAGCCGGTGCTATCGGTTGCATCTCGGGTGCATCTTCGAGGACAAGAGAGAACAAAGGTCGACTGTCGCAAGGTTTTCTTCGCACGAATCCAACATCCTTTGTGCTAAAGCTATAGCTGATCCCTCATGCAGATGGCAAAAGCCTAATGAGAGCGCATTCTCCGCATCCCTCGACACCGATCATATTGCATTTGAGATATATCAGGAACCGTCGACTTGTTACCTATACCATATATACCATATAGTATTGGTATAGTGGATTCCCAGAATCGACGCCGCTCTTTCGTATTCTGCTATAAAATTAATGAACACATCATACAATTTTTAACGTACGGTTCGCGTGTCTTTCTCACGATTCGTGCATTTTATTCCATATTCGAATGCGACAGCTAAAAAGCCTAATTGCTCGCCAGACGAACACCTGCGATGCACACGCTATTTACAATATTATTATATGTATTATTATATGTATTATTATTATTATTTTTTTTTTTTTGATTTATAATTAAATTTCATAATAATCGTTTGCTGTCGATTCACGATTAATCATTTGCGTATTTCAAAATTCAAAAACATTTGGATTTGCTGTCTTTTCGTAATTAACCCATCCCCGACCTTCACGTTTCATCGTGATTTGATTAATTTATTACAAAGTACTATTATTAATAAGACGCCTTCTTCTATCGGATTATAATGAGTATGGCATTGCCGCATAATATATTTAAAATTATGAGAAATATCTAGAATTCTGCAAACATCTATTTGTTTTTCAACTTATGCACTTTTCAAAGAATGTATAATAAATATTTCAATAAAATAATAATTTGAGAATGTTTTAAACATAGTAATATCAGATAGATCGTTGTAGAATGTTACACGATATGCAAATAGAACAATGGTCCACGCGAAAACATAACTGTCGCGTAACGGAAGGGCGTTAATATGTAAAATGGGTATCGGCGGGCAAAGGGTTAAATGTGGTTCCAAACACTTGATATAATCATGATAGATTTCTGTAAAGTTTTGAACGCGAACATGCGTGCAGTGTTTAAGGTAAGCCAGCACTAGTAGTAGATATTATATAGTGCATGTAGGTAGAATAGAATCTCGCTAAGTTGGTAATGACACCCCGGTCTGCGTGAAGGTGGTTCGTGATGATGAGGAGGATGCTGCACCCCGCCTTGCACGCCTCCGCAAATGCATGCTAATGCGATACACCGAGACCGCTCACGATTTACAACTAAAAATCGCGCGACAAATGCAAAAATTAACATCGCATCCGAAACGTTAACTCGACCGATTATATTCATTTTTTAATTCCAGAATGTAATGCTCGTGAAAATATTTTCAAAAATACTCTACACTCCATGATTCTAAATTATGCAAAAGTAACTTTATTTACATCTCTCTTCGATATATTCGATAATTTATTCGCACGAATTTGAATCGTGAGCGTTTTGCTCGGGCTATTTGTTCACAATACAATATTTCGCTTTTCATGTTGAATTCCTAATTTATTATATATATATATATATATAACTTTTGAGAGAACGCTGAAACGTTACAGCGTGTAATGTCCAGATCGGTGGTATTCGTACGCGTCTATCTTGTCATTAAAAAATATTCTTTTGAAATTTACTTACCACGTTATAAACGTTAATTGCGATGATATCACGGTGTCCGTTCGTTTGTTGTTTTTTTGCCAATTATATTTTATACCTTTATATATATATATATATATATATATATATATATATATATATATACATATATATATTGCGTTATGATTAATCACGTTGGAATGTATTTAACGCATTATTATAGGCGTAACAGGATCATGATCGTATCGCATACACTGAAGTATACATTTTCCTTTTCATTTTTATATTCTGATTCTATTTTTCCATGTACCATATAGAACGTGATGTAAACGTGATCGCAAATTCTCGCATATTCCGAGAATGCACGAGTTTGCTAAACGTGATCTATCTTCGCGACCGTTTCGTTTCGCTTTCGTCAACTAAATCCGACGCATCTGTCGCAACACCGCACCTTAAATCGCACATTCAAATCTCTAAATTAAAATAATGCATGTCATTTATTGATTTTTACGCGCCGTATTTAATAACCGCGCCAACTTTTTCGCAAATATTTTCGAACTTTCTTACTATACACTCAGACCCGCAACGCGAATCCTTGAACCCGGAAGTGATGAACCGGAAAATTGAAAGAAACATGACATTTTTCTACTTATCTAATTAATCTATTGATTGAAATCTTTTTTTACATTAAAAACTAAATAAAAATAAATCATCATGAAAATATTATTTTTCAATCAATTCGACTAACTGTTGGAGTTTATGAAGTTTTTACGGTTTCGTTTTAAAATAAATACATTTTTTGATATAAAGCAATAATCTTTTTTATTACAATACTAGTCAAAAAAGTATTCTGCCATTGAAAAAAAAATGAATTAATGAATCAAACTATAATTTATTTTCAAGTTGTATTATATAATATAAGTAATATGTTGATCTAACTACAATAATTAAGTATCTTAATACACCGCTTACAAAAATCAGATCAAAAATTTGTAACTGCATAACGACCGACCAAATTGCTTAAAGAAATAACAAAAAAATGCAAATTTTTGAAATGAAGAAATGTTATGCAACTTATAGTAAGTACTTACTATAAGTTGCATCACCTGCACTATCCTGTCTACGACAAAAATAAAAAAATTCAAACTTCTAACTAAAATAAAAATTGAAATGAATTATTATCGTTTTTGTAATATTACAGTTATGTGTTTAGAATTTGAAATATTTTCATGTTTGTGTAATGGGAAGCAAATGAATTTATCATACTATCGATATAGCGGTCGCTTTAGACAGAAGAAAGACGCTAAGATTTCGATAGGATAGATGGACGATTAGTGAGAGATTATTTAACGGTTTTAGAGAGCGTCAGAGAGTACGCGAAATAAGAATTATTATTATTATTATTATTAGCGGAGTAGAATTATACGTTACAGAGAGGAGAACAAAGCCGTTATCTGAGGTGCGCTTTTGAAGATCGCTGCGATGGTAGTAGTACCTATACTATTGATACTAGTAATATCGGTAGTAGTTTTCCATTTAATATACATATTATATATATATATAAGAGACTTATAGTCGACGGCGTTCTTCGTGCTTGTATTGAGATATGCTCATAGTTCGTAGCTCGTAGTTTGTGCCAAAGTAGCTCAGCGGCCATTAATTCGATTCCTCCGTTATATCAACTACTTGCAGGACTCGTAATTCGATAATACCATTGTAGAGGGAGAGTCTGCTACGATAATTGGCATTCGATTCTCTAAAGCCAGTACTCTGCGTTTTATCCGCTCGGCTCCGATGCAGCTATCGCTCGAACGTTTCGACCGACCGATGATTACGGCTACGCTCGATCGAGCCCGCATTTTTAATACGACAATTAATACTGTCGTCTTATTTCGGAAAACTTGTCCGACTAACGAACGGGACTCTAGTCGGGCTTTATAAGCCGAGGAGCCGACTTGCAACCGAGCAAGTTCGGACGATTCTCCTCGGCCATGCGTGATGAGCATCGTTTCGGTTGCAACACATGCACGCTACATTTGGACGGGAGACGTAATAGAATACTAATTCGAAACCCCGGAATGCACATCACATATAAAATATATACGTATAGTGGTGTATGTATAGTGGTGTGCGATTCATACCACCAGTCTTTATTTTCTATATTAAATTTGATCCAATACTGTCACGTTCCCCTGCTTGAAAATAAAAGTTACATTCGAATGTCAAATTTGCAAATAAAATCGCGGAACGTTAATAACTTGAACCGTGCAAAACTAATAATTTCTAATTAACGATCGGAAGTTCTTTGAATATCCGCAGCAGCCATCGGATGAAGTTGTCTACTGAAAGCGTCCTCTCGGTCGTTCAGAGTTTAAAGGCTATTGTTTCGCATTTATGGAATTTGCAGCGAGCAAAATAAATAAACACACACGAGAGGGGGCAAAGAGAAAAAAGAGGCGGTACGTGCACATTGAAACATTTCGCACTACAAAACAAATATGCACAATCGCTCCGGCTCTCAACATCAATATTCATGAGGCCGAGATAAGATTATATTTAATAACAGTTAAGCATTATTCCTCTAATCATCGGATAAAATCTGGTCGGAGACCGTGATCCCGACCGCCATTCAACGCATGGGCGTCACGACCGCGCACTTAACCCTTCGACGCCTACACAAATATCGACACGCATTCTGCTGCCCGTTATTAAATATATTTTTAATCCGGCCGATTCTACACATTACAATCAAAATGCAAAGGTTTTTCTATATATTATAATTGATTTTTTTAGACGCGTCACAACCGCCCGCCGCAGGTGTTTTTCGTAAAACCCATTATAAAACTACGTTATCGATACGCTCTTCATGTCATAAAGTCACTTTGTGCACGAGTATGATTTACGTGCGTGACATTTGAGATTTGCAGATTGATAGAGTTAAGTTATAACCGTTTTCAGAAAGAAAGATAATCGAATGTGTGGGAGGGCTAACAAAGCATTGTTCTATGGTGCTTTCCAGCAAGAAGTGCCTCATAAACTTCTCAGGAACATCAATGAATATGTGAACACACACACACACACACGCGCGCGCGCGAATGCATTGACGATTATTATTATTATTATTATTTTAATAAATTTCAGTTTATTATTTATATTTTAGTTCGTCTATTTAGTCGTTCATGTTTGTGGCTTCTCGTTGTTCATGTTCCGTTGTGATAATGAATAAAACGACAATTTAAAACTGTTATATAATGCAATAATGACGGATCGCACATGGAAAAGCGGAGTTGCACACGCATCGCATGTGTTTTAATTGATTGCATCACTGCCATAGATAATAGCAGCGCGATAACGACAATAATAAAATTGAAACAAAAACGGAAAAAGTTTTACTTATAATTATTTGATGCACAACGATGAATTTGATGAATTCGCATACACAAATCGATCCTAAATGAGTGCTTATCGAAATAATTATTGTTATTTTCGCCCAACTTTTTTCGCTGCGATTTATTTTTCGCTTTAAACTCGGAGCGCATAAAATGTTCCTCATTTGTATGCCGCGTTGAAAATCGAACTTAAAACTTAGCATCGCATTTCAAGTTTTAACTCCTTAACATTATATTAAACGTATACGCCAAACAACTGGATTGTTCAACTCAATGTAAAAGTTGAGTTTTACGAGTGTTTTATTGAAACTATAAGCGATGGAGCAAATATTATTTATATTCGTACAATGCATGAGTAAAAACGAAAATAAACATTTAAATTCTTTTTGACCGTTTTCAATTAAAATTGCGTAAATTTATTTTTATTCAATTATCACTTTTATTTATTGAATCTTATATATATATATATATATATATATATATATATATATATATATATATATATATATATATCTTAAATGTAAATTTAGTACAAGTCTTATTTGTGTTGCGAACACGCTTTTACTGTAATAAATGAATATTTTATGATTCACAGTATAATAGATAGAAATTATTTAGAAAGGATTTACGACGCATTATATGGATTTACTATTTGTATTTTATGCAAAGTTAAATAAGATTTTTACGATCGTAAAAGTGGCAGAATTCATATACGATTCATAGAAGATGACTTCTGAGAAGATCGCGTTGAATAAACTATCGTCGACTTTTTTAATATGGAATATTCGTCGTTGTGTAATACATCGATGGCACTAGCAACTAAGTAGAATATTATAATTAATACGGATTTGTTTATGATATACGTACGTACGCATATATATATATATATATATATATATATATATATATATATATATATATATAATATATATATATATATATATATAATATTATACATATAATGTAAATGTACGTATGTTAGTAAAGTACGCGTGCGAGCTGCACGCGCGTAAATTATTATTATTATTATTATATGATATTATACAATAGTTAAATCGCACAATAAGCGAACGTCGCGAATTGAACCGCGTTCGCAGCCCACCATGAAAGCGCAACGTTTTCCTATAAACTGCACGATCTTTTGTTGGCGATGATAACTTATTGCTATTAAAAGGCTTTCGCGTCCGACTCTTGCATAATAACCTACGATTTTATATATATATATATATATATATATATATATATATATATATATATATATATATATATATATATATATATATATATATATATATATATATGCATGCGCATTTCGTCCTACTCCTTTATTACCAAAACCCTCGACTGCCCTTTTTTAACTATGCATTGTTTCCGATGCCGAATTATTCAAAGCGACCTTCGATTCTATCTCATCCAAGTTAATACAACTCGGCAGTCGACATTGTTAATATTTCGTTTTATTTATATGTATTTTGGTATAATATATGCGTGTACACGTAATACGAGTCAGACTTTTTAAAACTGAAACTTTCTTTTCAGTTTTTAAAAGTTTTCATATTTTTTCCAAGGTCAAAGTAGAAACTTTTTCGCCTAGATATTTATTAATAACAATTGTGCTATTGCACAATCCCTTTCTTTTAGATTTAAAATATAGAGTTTTTCACGTTTACGATGGAAAAGTCGAATGTCCGAGGTCCGAGGTCGTGAACTGGGAAAAGAGCTTATGCAGCGTAACAATGCAGTTTACATTTTGAGAAGCCGTGATCTACATCGATGAGGTCTGGCAATGTCAGCCGCAAAACAAAAACAAATAGCGCTTTCGGTCGCGGCGTGGCCGGTTGTGCGTGAGTCGTGACTTTGGTCTCCCACGACGACCTAACAAATGCGCGCCATCTACCGACACATCCGCGACCACGTGGCACAGTGGCGCCCTCGGCTCGCTTTCATTCCAACTGCCGGGCCTATTTTAATTACAATAACCGTCTACAGTAATAAACGTTATTCATTACATTACGTGAATGAAACGAGTTCGATTATTACATACCAAAAACGAAAAATATTCACTAGACGTCTAGCAAGACGCCCGCGTAACAGGATGACAATACAGCGTTTAAAATAGAATTTTCTGTGAACGAGGGAAAAAACTTGTGGAATAGTCGTAAATCTGCGGAACATGGCTTTATCCGCGTTGAATTTATTGGTATTTGTTTTGGTCGGTTCGGAACTCGTGCCGTGCGTAGGATGATGTCCCGAGGTTTCGCCACTTAAATGGAATTATTTTATTGGCAAACACGAGCATAAAATCTCTCATGAACGCTTCGAGCTCTCTGGGCACACAATGAGTCCGTCATTCGTGCGATATGGCCTTATCTATTTTATGGTGGGCAACAATGGCCCGATATGAAAAAGAAAGGACTCGTCGGTTCGTAACGATTTTCGCTCTATGGATGAGTGCGTTATCGCAAGGTGCTGCACACTATTTAACTTAACATCTTGTCTTTTTTTCCGTGTTACGACCCGCTAACATCACTTTTGAGAAGTAATTAAATACTTATTAATTTTGTGAATCCAATCCTGTTTCTGTACAAGCAAGCGTATAATAAGAATCGACAAGCGTGCGTCGTGCCATTGAAAGCTCTCCTTCCCTTCATCTTGTTAAACAATTTCGCACATTGGCGGCTAATCTTCGGCGTTATCGTTTTAATGGCGATAATTTATTGATGCGGTTTCGAAAATGGCACGCGGCCACAATATCCAGAACTCTGTGTAAGTAAATAAGGCTTCGATGTTGCATTCGACGTCGGCTCGCAGCGGGTTGATCGTGCAGGACTATTCGTGAGCTAAAAATGCGAACGGGCAAAGCAACGCGAAATAATAATATATAAAAAACGAAACAAAACAAGACCATTGCGGAAAAAGGAGAATTAAACCGAGCGAGAGAGTGCAGCAAAAAGGGAAAAGTGCAACGGCAGCGAAGGTGCATAAGTATGGTGCAACTTGCATCGTGCGATATCTGACGTTACGACACGACTGCGAAAATGCAGCTACATCATCGATTTACTTTTTCCACATTTTTATTCATACAGGATTACTTACGCGTTCAAAATTTAATATTGACACACGAGCGAGATGTCAGGACAAGCGACATATTTTTTTTAATTCTGTCATTTAAAAAAAATTAACTCGAAAATATAAAATATCCAGTTTCAAATACAACGCTTATGTAATGAAAGCTTGTAAACTGTACTATAGGTACATATATTATATAAGTAAAGGTTAGCATCTATGGCAGCCCTAGTATGAATCATGAGATTGTCCAGGTCCTCGGCCCTGCTGTTACTTCTGGGAAATTGTCTGGTCGTGGTGCACGGAGTGGCTTTATGGCCGAACACCAATCACCTACCAACACTAGATCGACGATACACCACCACACTCAATATTTATCAACATTCCAATTTAAAATCACTTCAGTATCATAAATTACCAAATTGGATTTAGTGTAAAATATATTATATTCATTTAATAACACCACTTACATATCATATATGCATGAACAATATTGTATATATTTAAAAATGAGACGTATTCACAACGAATAAATAACATTAAAAAAAACGACGCCGTGATTAACGTTGTCATTTAAACAAAACCAACAAGATTTACATTTAAAATGAAATCAGATCTCTCTGTCGTATCCAATGAATAAATTCAGTGATGTTACGTGTTTCGTCGCATGTAAAATGTTGATCGATTCGGTAAAGTGCGTCACCAAGCCACGCATTGTTTACGCTTTTTATTATTTTTCACTTTAGAGTGTGTCAATTATATACCGTATTCGGTTGTACGACGCGCCCAGATCACATGTAAATTTATTATTATGACGTCATAATATCTGTCGCACTTAACGTTTTATAACTCGTCAACTTCGTTTTCGTATTATATTAATTTATTCAGTACCATATATCATACTTTGAAAATCTATAATACGCTAGCTCGATTTCGATATAATCATGCATTCATTAAATGTAAAACAGAAATAGGTTTTACACGACGCAAAACTATTTAATCGTTTCGTAAAAATATATTAATTACTCATATAGTACGACAACATCCTGCACGAGCTCATAACAAATCACCTCGTGAAGATAAAAATAATGACGGAAAAACCTATAGTTGTCTTAATTATTCATTTGATGTACGAGAATCGTGATTATTTTCAAGTGCTAGTTCGTAACACTGTAGCACAATCGTTCGTAACGCTGCATCAAAAAATTATTTATCAATTTCGTACAAAAAAAAAAATATCATAAAGAAAACGTAACTTTCTATAATTTGTAATTATAATATATTACACATATAACGTTGTATTATATAACGAAGAAACGAGATCCTGACACTGTACTCGGCATTCACGCGAAAAAGGGGGATGAATGCCTTTGCACTTCCGCACAATTAAATAATGCACTCTCAGCCGAGAAAACGGGGTCCTAAAGCTCTCTCACGGACTCGAGCATGCATGTAATGATAATGTTGACCCTCTTGATATGCACATACTCACGCACGCATATTTTCATATGCCGAAAGAGGCTCCGTAATATGCAAAGTAACAGCCGAGAGGTACCCATTGCGATAGTTATTCCAGCGATTTTATAATTGTTTCCGTATTCAATCTATATATGTATACTAGTATGAAATTACGAATTGCGAACATTTAATTCTTTATAACCGAATATATTTTTTTATCAACCGAATTACAGCTTTTATCACATCTGTCGTTTTAAATTTTACAATTAAATGCGGAATGAAAATACGAACTTTTTCTCTATAACCGTTCCTTAATTATTAATATAATTAAAAATCGTTGTTATGTACCATAAATATTCATAAAAAAACATCTTAAAATATTATTATTATTATTGAATTTTCATTCAAAGACCGATAGTTTTCATGTAAAATATTTTTCGCTCTATTATTATATTAATATCGAACAGGTAAACGTCGAGAAACTATTGTCAACACCGGTCGGTTTTAATATTAATATCAGTTAGTAATATTATAACATAATATATGATACAATAATATATTTAAAAAAGAATGAAAATAGTTTGACCGTTAATTGAATTATTAAAAGAGCGGGCGTTAATTGAAAACGAGTACAGAACACATAGCGTAGGGTAAAAGTTTACGATGCCAAGGGTGTCTGTCCCCTTGTAGCATTTTAGCCCTACGCTATCAAGAAATAAGTTCCCGCAGGCCCGTAAAGTTAAGCGGGGGAGGAGGAGGAGGAAGTGAGTGACGAAGGTAGTAGAGGTTTTATATATGTATGTACGTAGAGGTCTACTAGGGATACGCTCTGGTATACTCCATAGCGAAGTGAAATATCAAATATGTATGTCGCGCGCCGTGACCCACTTTATCCCCTCCGTGTCGTAAGGGTCGGGGAAAGGTTTGTCCTAACCTACCCCAACACACATCGCCTTGACTATCGAACCGTAAACGTCACGTCCATTTTACACTGTTTGCTCCAAATAGAACAAACAAAAATAATTACATATATTTCAATTTATTTCATTGCAAAATTTACAGTAGTGTCTAATTGAGATAAGACGAAATACTGCTGTGCTCGTTTCCCGATTTTCCGTCTCATTCAATATGAACAATATTCGATGCGAAAAACATTGTTATCACCGCGCAAATAGCTTTTATTCTGCAATTTCACGACGCCACGTTTATTTATTTATTTCCATTTGTACGCCGCGCGAAAACTATAAAAACGCACTCGGAAAAAGAAGAGATTCTTAAACAAAAATCCCATTACACATATTTAATATACTATAAGTGTAAACAAATGCTTGCCAACTAAGTTTTACAATAATAATATTAATATTGTAGTAACCTTATAAATGTATTATATATTGCCAGTCTAGCAATGAAAGTTTCATTTATTTCTTTCTGTTGTGTCTAGTTATTTTCTATATATTATGTCTTGTGATATTAAAGTATGTTTAAATTTATCCGTAGACTACTAAATATAAATATTATATAATAAAATTTATGTCACCGTAAATGCAAAAAAAAAGTAGTAGAAGCAAGTATCGATCGTTCGTAAGTGAGATGTTCTTTTTCGACGTCAACGAAGAAAGAGAGTCGAAAAGGAGTGGGAACGCGGCTTAATTGCTTTTCCAATAAGTGGCCTCCGGATAACGTAGGTGCATACAGTTGCATTCTTCGTCCCACCGACCAGCCTTAGCGTGCACAAAGGGTTTTGTTCGTCTGGCAGACAAAACAGCATCGATCGTAACACGTAGAGGTTCGTAGAGGCTCTACGAACCTACCCACCTACCTTACTACCTATATATGTAGGTACGTATACACCCTTCTAACTACCCGTCTGCTACCTACTCAACTATTGGGGTCAAGCTCTATGTACGCCGTAGCATCCCTCGTTCTATTTATTGCTGCACTTGGGGCACTTATTGTGCATTATTCAGGACCCTACTTATTGCACCACATACCCGTTCACTAAGCGCACTAAATAAATAAACACTAATTTAACCGTCCTCCATTTTTTAAACATTGACTATTCTGACGTCTGTAAATTGTTAGATTACAGAAGATAAATATACTTATAAATTGCTAACATTTAGAGCCGTTCATTGTTGTATGCACTATTAGAACAATTTTTTTCTTCAGCGGCATCAATCAAATTAGCATATTTTTCCAGTTTTATAATTCAAATTCACTTTATTTTCATATTATTCAACTTTATATAAAAACTCATAAGTAAAGAATATCAATAATGTTTCATATACCTGTTTAAAGTATTTCTTAGTTATGTAAATAATATTATAAAAATTCAAATGAATATATACTAAATTGTAATACATATTACTATTACTAAAATTCATTTTCTTCTTTTTTTGTTAATATCATTCTTGATTAATTTCTTAGCTCAGCAAGGAAATCCTTTTCGGTTATCCGACACAGAGACGACGTAGGAAAAGCACTACGAAGTCTTATAGTTCGTGCAAATGGGAGTACGAGATGAAATTGGGGGAAGTGGGTGGGAAAAGGAGATATTATGGGTTCCTAGAGGAATCTTGCAGCTATTGGTGACACTGATGGATGCAGCAGCGTCCTTTCGTCTCCTCGCTTCGTCTCCTCGGCTTTCACACACTTCAATTTGCGCTAATGTTCCGGTTATGACGATAGCACTGGATATTATAAGTTGAGTGACACTTTCGTTATACCCCTTTAATAATCAAAAAAAAAAAATCGTTTAATAAAACATCACTATCAACAGTTCTGTATTCGTATTAAATATTTGTTCCTTCACACTTCATATATAATTATCGTATGTTTTACTTTTATTTTAATAATGAATAATTTATAAACAAGAAAAATCACTGTTAATATTTGTTATATATTCCGTCTATTTTAATAATTGAGAATTTTTGGTTCGAGTTTCAATCGTGATCCATCTATATACCATATATATTTAATAAATGAATGTGTATTTTTTCAATAAGAAACCTATTTGTTATACAATATTACCATATATGTGATATAAAATAATACTACAATATTTTGACAAAATTTTTCTAATATTTATTACGTCACAAAGTGTTAACAATAAAATATATTTTTATAATGAAGGAACACTTTCTGAATACAATAAGGAAAATGTTGGTAAATTTTTAATGGACGATGTCGCCGGACCCGCATCAGGCTTTTGGTTCGAGAAGAGAGGAGAACAGCACAATAATAAATTATCGTAGCGCGAAAACGAGCCGAAATCGATACTATCCTTTACTTTGTTCTGGAAGAGGCCTCACACTGTGCATTCCTGGGTGTGAGGTAAAACGGTGAACGAAACCGGGGTGGAGATTGCGTGGTAGTAAATGGAAGAGTGAGGTTTCTGGTGGCGTCGGCACGAAATGCACCACCCGCACCTTCACCACCGACGAAACGGTCACGTTTCGGCAGAGCCACCACCGTTTGCCACCGCCACCATCATCCATCCAATCTCCCAACGCCTCATACCAGTTTTACCCTGGCAGGTTGTTAGCTCGGCATTACGTACAATTTCCTAGGGGAGGCCTGGCCACCGTTCTGCCGCCCCGAAGGCAAAACGACGAGTGCAGTCACCACCCCCAAGGGGGGGTACCGACATTGATCGATGTGCGTCTTCTTTGCACCAGACCAAACCAACCAACGATCCTCCACCTCCCTCAACAAACCGCCTACCCGACCCTGTAAATAGTGCACCACGGACAAGACTTATGCACGTCGTTTTTCGTCTAGCCCGTGCTTAATGCGCCACAGGAAGTGGAAGCTTCTTCCACTTCTTCCTCCTGCCGGTGCTGGTGTTGCAACGTCAGATGCATCCATCAATCCAGCTTGTCGGCGCCGAATCTCCCATTGGTAATACTAACACCAACACTGTTTCACAATCAACTTACATATACATGTGGTATAATGAAAAAAATCTTTGAACCGCGCGAATCTCTTATTTTTTAGATACTTATACTATCAATTAAATAGTAAACATTGTTCTATGAACTTTTAAAATAACAGTTGATGAGATAATACTTGAAACATTATAATCTATTATATAAAGAAGAAACTTTGTATAAATGAAATGAAAATATGACTTGGGTACTATAGTACTATAGATAATATATATATTGATGAAATTTTAGGACACGTTTGCGTGTGGGGTGCGTATTACAACATTTTGGGCGAGGCCGTTACTACCAGCACAACTCATACTATAATATAAAACATACTACAGTACATCGCACGGCTAACATCATAGTGGCCTTAATGCGCATCGTGTAAATTGAGAAAATCTCCACTCATCAATAACCCTCCTTCGGTTCAATTGGCTTCTGTCCGTCTCCTTTTCTCCCGATAGTTGGGTCAGGTTGTCGCACTCGTTCAATTTGCTGCCGTATCGAATATTGGATTCGTTTCCAAAATACGTGCTCTGCGCTTTGATCTCGTGTCGTAATTGATCGTACGTACCCACTTAGCCATCGCACACAGCGCCGATGCTCACTCGATATGCACCGGTACTCTTGTGCCGATTATTAAAGCGTTCCGTTTTTCCACACCACCTTATTTAAACAACGTATTTTCACTGCACTATCATTTGCAGGTATATTAAACATCGGCAAGGAAAAAACATAATATTGAAGGATCGGACATGCCAGAAAGTGCCATATCGTTCCATTAAGAAACTGATTTAATATGCAAAGTGAAAAAGCTTGGTCGAGACTGTTTTCCAAAAACAAGCAAGCGCGACCCAAAAGACCAAAATTTAGCCGTCCAAACAGACAGACAGACAGACAGATAAACGATAACGATTTACGTTTTACGGGATTCGGACACGCGAAAACCGACTTCAGGTTTAAAACCCGAGTCATTATTTGGATCTTATTGGTGGCGGGTTTTCCGGAGTCCGAACCGCCGAAGAGAAAATCGGTTAATTTAGAACCGCCAAACCTTCCGGAAGTAATCCGGTAATCTTATTAGTTTTACGAGCGCCGTTTAATAACGGACGTTACGTTTTCCGGAAATGCCTTTTCCGAAGCGCTCGTTATATTCCGGCCACCTTTGCAAAATAAATTCTTCAGATGAATTCTATTCAATCGTTTAATTATGAAACTTTAATCAAATTATTAAAATTATCATATAATGCAGTTAAACATTAAACGAAAATGATATAATTCATAGACAGAATATAATTCTCTGTGGTAAATTTCATGAAAACAGAAGAACAGAGGAGGAATATGTGTTCAGAGAGACATATTGCGGCATATGTCAAGCGGCTTGGACACGTTGCTCATATCACTCCTCTCCCTTTCAAACTGAAAATCGGACGTCATATTACAGCTGCAAAATGCATTCGGTTATCCCTCATAAAACTTGCTGAAACTTGGTCTATGCATGTCGTAACCAACGTAATCTGAAAATTTGAACGACACCACAAATGTTGGGTTTATTTTATTCTTCGAATCTGTTTGCTGGTAGAAATGAAACATTGTATATCTTTTACATTCGAATCTTTGCCTAAAAATCTAAAGCTCGAAATTCAACTCTTAATTCAATCATAATATAAAATAAAATATTTTTATAAAAAAATATAATTAATAGTGAACTTCGTTGTTTCGTTATCGACAAAAAGTTTTAAAGAATGATGTACATACGATTGGTTAGATATAGTATATTATTAGAGAATTATTAGAGAGTGTTTCTTTGTGTTATTATAAAGTATGCAGCTTGCAAAAAAGCTTGAGTTTTCCGGTTAATTGAGGCGCAACTAATCAATTCGCTATTGTGGCGCTTTTTAATTCAATACGATGCGACATCTGCGACGTCCGGTTCAGACAAAAGCCTCAATTTTCCCATCTCTTTTTCTCAGTTTTTCACATTTTTTCAACCCTGTTCCTCTTCTCGTTGGGAAACGGAAAACACGAGAATCGGCAGCCTGCGACCGTATAAAAAGCGATGTATTATTAATTGCACATACAAGTACAACGTCAGCCTCGCATATACACACAATATTACGTATACAGCTCGTTTCGATTTTTTTAACCGTGTGTTTTTTTACAAAGGACGTCTTCCACCTGGGCACGTTTCGCTCGGTTCGATTAATTAATCATAAATTTTTGTCTGATGGATACGTTCAGTTGAAACCGCCTGAAACCCCTTTTTTCAGTACTTGTTTAAGCATACAGCTGCGCGTCCCTTTTTCTTTTTTATAGCAAAACTACATACTAGTCTGTGTGTATTTCACTGTTTATACTGCATTAGTGTCGAACGCTACGAACCTCACCTAGCTATCGTAGAATTTTTCACTACAACCCAGACGAGAAGAAATTCTTAAAAAAATGATTTAAAATTTATCTTAAAGTATATATATATATATATATATATATATATATATATATATATATATATCATTTCAATTTAAAAAGATTTTTATTCTTTTCATTCATACATTCATATTGAGATGAGAATATTAATATCCATATACATATATATATATATATATATATATATATCTTATATAATAATCCCGCTAATAACTTTCAATAAAAATTCAAGTAAATACCGATCGTTGTTACGTGTAAGAAGCGGATAGACTGTCTTCAAAAGTGTGGCAGTTTTATTTTCGTCGGCTACATATAATACTATACGAGCAGAGAAAGGAGATGAAGCTCGCAAAAGGAAACGCGTCCGTGGTTTGAGTTCTAAACGGAGAATGCATTCGACTGCCCTCAGTCCACGTTTCCAACGAAGGGCGGATTAAGAGCACCCGCCCTTTGTAAGGCGCCGAGTAACGGATGGTGCCATATAAGCGAGCACCCGCATTTACCACTATAATCTTACTCGGGGTTACATGAACGCCAATGAGGCCAGTTTGCGATATTATTTTATTATATGTATATATATATATATATATATATATATATATATATATATATATATATATATATATATATATATTTCTAGCGATTAAACACGCCAACAATCAACCGTATCGACTACCATATAAATTATTTATAAAATATATTGTATTGTATATTGAAGTACGAAATTAATTATTGGGATATGTTCCGATATCTCTATTAAATTTAGTTAATACGCAAAACTTATACAGTATCATTTATTCGTTCATTTTATGCATCGCGTAGCTTGATTATTTTTTTACACATGGATTTCTTTCGATTTTAATGTATACATACATTATTTTTATGATAATTGCCGAACATAAAAACATCGGCGAAAACATCAATGCGAACAATCAGATACCAATGTTTAATACCATAAACTATAAATTAAAATTAATATATTCATACGTTTACACACACAAGATTAAGATGGGAAATGCGTGATGCAATCTATGCAGATTCTAAAATTGGTCTAAAGTCATTTCATCTCACATTAAATTCTCATCGATGCGTGCCATTGTTGTGAATTATAATTTATCATAATTATTTTTCGTGCAAAAAATGGTAATAAAACATTTTACAGAAAGCGATTTGTCGGCTATTTCGATTTTTCGCGCAATTCTATTTTTTTCCATATCAGTAATCCGATATTGCTACATTGTAGATCGGTATCTCAAAAACTTGCGAGATCGCTTTGAAAATATATTTTATGTATAATCCACGTGTAATGCAATCGTGGGCTTCATGTTTTAAGCTTATCTCGGAACAGTTACAAACGATATAAGCATTCAAACGTCCTTATAAATCAATAAACATTCAATATTTTACCTTCGGCTATTTTCTTGCCAACACTTCCATTATGTTCACCGGAGGATAGCGAATTGTTTTCTGCATGAAAAATGCACACTTCATGTATAATATATGTATGTTGTTATGTATATATAAATTTCAAATATAATGCGAAACAATAAAATTGGATTCGAATTTAACCATTTTACTGTTGGTATTAATTAATTAAATTTTCAATTTTAATATTTCTTATGTAATAAAAAATACACAGATAATTAATCCTAAATCCGTTAATCCTAAATGCGTTCCAAAAGTGTAACATGTAAAAAGGTTTTCTACGATATCGCATGTCTAAAATGAAGACAAATGTTGTCACGATTTATATTTATAACATAATAAGAAGCACGGCGGCGAATACGATAATAATTTGTTAATCGCGTTTTTATTGCATTCAAAGGGGGTCCGTACAAAAAACATAAAAAAAAACATCATAATAATTGTGTAATACTTATAACTTAATTTAAAAGAAATGCTACATGTTATAATATAGTACGGAGTAAAAGTAGACTTGTTTTGAACTTGCAGCGTAATCGTTGTTTTAATAGAAATCTCTTATATTGTAGTAAGTCAACGAGGAATGTATTGAGACGTCTTATCAATCTGCGATAACGAGGTTCTGGATAATCGCTCATTATTTATTATATAGCATATTTATAGTAAATAGAAATAGACATTATTTGCTATTGTTGTAAAAGACATTGTTCACAATTTAATAACAATATAAGTAATCGAAACGCTTCGAAACGAAATTAGTAAACCTCACGTGCACCAGATAATATTGTGTATAATGGTACAATATATATATATATATATATATATATATATATATATATATATATATATATATATTAAACGATACAATTTTTCAACACACATTATATTTCATGTCTCACTTTGTCAAAACACTGCATTTCCATATTTGTCACAGTTTAATAAAAAAGTGGTAAACCAGGAATGGGGAGTGTTCTTGTGTAGTGTGATATTTAAAAAACATTTTGGTATTTTATAATATAAAATACCAAAATGCCTTTCGTCATTTTACAAAAGAAGCGCCGAAATCAATGCTATTACAATCAACTTAATTAAATATTTTGAAATTTTTATTTACATAATTTCATCATTTGTACCTTTATATTGATACGGTTTTCACGAAAGGCCATTCACAAAATAGTTCTATACTCCTGGATGACACGCATTCGCAATTCAATCATATATAAAACGATGAAACACGTACGGAATAGTAATAGAACAATATATATTATATCAATCGACTGGAATAAAGTATGAGTTTTAATAGATGAGTAAGTGTGTATGAGTTCATCGGACATGTTTCGACGAGAAGAATTGCATGTTGAAACTCATTTTGAAATCACAGTTTCCTCACCAAAGTTATGATCGATAATTTGTACGAAAATGCTTAAAGTGAGTCTTATAGCGGTACATTCATATTCCGATTTGGGCCCTATAGCAGTACTCTTATTCCAGAAACCAGCCTTATATGAGTGAACTTTCATAATATCTTGCTAGAATTTATAGATAGTTATAGATTGTCGGATGCGGCTCGGCGAGATGAATCATATGCCGAGAGCCGTTTTCAAATCGCAGCTTTTTTTAGAAAGTTATAATGCTTTTTTGCACCAAAAATTGCGATTGGCTTTGTAAACAATAATGGAAATTTTGTATTAAAAATTGCAATATATTAGTCGATTGGCTTGAATTCGCGTACGAAAAATCGAGTAAATATCAAAATTAACCGTAGTTACGCGGGATTTTCGTTCAAATTTTACTTCAAAACATGTGCTCCTAATAACGTAAAATAGAAATAAGAGCACTACTTTATATCATGTTATATATCGTCGATTGCGTGATGACGAGAAAAATTATTTGCCAAAAACTATTTTCGAAAGTTATGAGTCGAAAACAATTAAAAGTGTGCCTTATATGGGTGACCTAACAACTTAAAAGGCCTATATGCAAAGATTTCATATCTAGTTATTCATAGTTGTATGCGTCTAGACAAGAAGAATTGTACACTGAAAACCGTTTTTAAATCGCAAATTCTCTGGCAAAGTCATGATCGATAAAATGAAGTAAAATGTATTTTTTTCAATCAGGATATGTTCGTTAATATAATAGGAACCCAAGTATAAAAAACGATGGGATGTCTTAAACCTTGAGGCCTTGTAGTTTTTTTGAAATATCAAGTACGGTCTTTTTATTTTCTTATGTGGTTGTTTTTTCGCGCTTTATATTTTAATACTACTATAGAAATTTCTAGTTGTCATTATTATGCAAAAAGAGCTTTAGAAGTCTTTATTATTAAGGTCAATTTATTTTACCCAAATTTAAATATCTAATAATTTTTGACGTTTCATTTATCTGATTTCCCATTTTTCTCTTTTATTTAAAGCGGCCTCTATAAGAGACTAATGCTGAAAACTGGTCTTTAGTAATATAAATTTTTCCCATCCCTATGTTAAGTGATCGATATTATTTACAAATTTTCGTTTTGATTTCCGAATATTATAAAAAACCTAAGTTTTTTGTGTTATTTCTTCTTTTAGACATGACCACAGAAATTAAAATATTGTTTTTTGTTTTGAAATGTAAAAACTTTGAAAAAAATACGTATTGCTTTATGTTAATCGTGCAACATCGACACATAATGAATGTCAACGACAAGCACTTATGTCTTAACCAAGCCTTTGATGATGATAATGATGACATCATCTCCTCTTTCATAAAAAGTTACGGGAATTCCCGTTTTAGATTGTGAATTCGATAAATATTATCACGTTTGTTGAAAGGAAACGCACATCATTTATGTTTAGATGTTCATTTGTTATACTCAAACTTTATACGCACACTGTACTCTAAAGTCTCTGAATTTTTTTAAAGCCCAATGGCTTTAAAAATATTCTTTTGCAAACATAAATACGTATATTTTCAATTTATGATTTCTCAAAATGTCTCTAAATTTTATAAACAATAAAATATTTTTATTCGACACACAAATTACGTAAATATTATCGACCTTTAGTTGAACTTGAATATATTTGTTGAATTATATATAATATCACGTAAAAAAAACCTTATAAATATTATATATAAATTGAAATACGAGTATTAAATCTAAAAAATAATATTATGAATTAGTTTATTGAAAAAAATCGTGTTTAGTAATTTTATAATAGGTGTAAATTAAATATTTTTGCGTTTCTTGTAATAATACTGTTTATATTGTATTTTAAATTATGCACTCGTAATGGGTAAATAATAAAGCGAGTAGGGCGTTTGCAAATCATTACTAGTAATTTTTATAATTAAATAAATTGCACGTATTTATGTATCGATTTATATATAATATGTTATACCATATACGAGACATACAGTAATAATTAAAGTTGCATAAGAATCCTTCGTGTTATACGAATACAACACTTTGTATGGCATAAAATAAAATTTAAGCTTTTACTCTCTTAACAAAATTACTAATTTCAACTTTTACTAAAAACAATGAAAAGAAAATTAACTATGTCAACTTATATAATTTAATGTTATCTCCTTCAATTGTTTGTTCATTAATCTTTCAACAATAAATAAACGCAATATTTTGAGGTCCTATTAAGAGTATTTTTACTGATATACTACTTAATTATTTTCAACTTGGAATTTCTTAAAATATATTTTTTCTAATATGCAACCTGCGAGTCGAGCACGTATGATTAGTATCAACAAATAACGGATATAGTACACTCGGACAGTTACAGGTGTCAATTTTTATATAAAAAATATATTTAAGTGTTGGTTTTTCGGAATTATTTTCATTTGATTAATTTATAAGTTTTAAATGTCGAATAAAAAAATCGAGTTTTTCCACGTAACCATATCTTATCGGTATCCAACTGTCACCAAGCTGTCTGCTGCAAATCGCTTAACGCTAAAAATTGTATCATGAATGAGTAAATATTGAAATACGGACATGTGTTAACATTATCAGCCACGAGATTCGTGCAAATAGATTAATATACGAAAAAAAATTGCCGCTACTCTTTTTCATTTCACTCTTTTTCTCGTCGTGCAGAATGCGTTTTCTTTCTTCTTTTTTTATTATTTTTTTTCTTTTTTATTACATATTCCACTTGTTCGCAACATCACGTTTGGAAAAGTCGAGAAGCAAAAAGACTGCATCGTTGGGCAACATCTCGCGCGCCAAGACGTTCAGCGAGGCCATGTAGACGTCTTTATTAGGGGTCTAATCCTGGGTACACGAGAAAATATATACCCTTTTGCCCTGATGATGTCTAAAAAGAGTATGCCTGTGTACGTATAAAGGGGAGGAGGAATGCGGTGGAAAAACCCGAGACGAAGACGAATTATCTCAGTGAACTCAATGGTCTGGAAAATGAACGTTCGTTCGCCTCAATCCTTAATAAGCTATGCAAATTATTACTTAAATATTAAAAAAAATTAAATATACGAACACTCGGAATTTTAATGTTTTAATTCGATATTAATGCTTGTCGAAATCATGTCAACTCATTAAAAAATCAATAATTTATATCTGGTTTATATCAATAAACATATCTTACATTTTCTATTAGTATTTTCGATGTAATCAATCTGCCGTTAAAAATCAGTAAATAAACATGTACATTTATGGTAATTGTATTATAAAACCCTTAAATTCATTGAAAACGCTAATATATACATTGAAAAAATCGTTACAAGAAACGTAAAATAAATCGACATATACGTGTGTGCTCTGTTTCGTTTTTGATATAAAATACAAAATTTAGATGAGAGATGGCATCAAAAGTAAGTAAGGACAAAGTAGTATAAAGCAGTGTACGTGCACAAAGTGCATAATGTATTAAAATTGTTAAGATTCGTTAGTTAGACGAGCGTAACGCTGTACGAATACGTTTAGTTATATACCATAGAAGCATAGGAAACGATTTTTCCTTGATACTTTTTTTTTTGTGACTTTCCCCTCTAACGACGAATATGTTGGAATCGGTAACATTTTTGAATGCAGCGGTCACGCACTAGGAGTCGTCGGCACGAAGTCGGTGTGTGTAGATATTTTTTGTCGATCGGCAGTTTAAAGGTTATTTTAAACTGCCTTTTGTCGAGTTGCCGACGAGCTGACATCGCGCATCGCGCATCGCGAAATCGACTCACGCACGATTCGTACGACGCGTGGGCGCATAACTTTTATAATATAAAGGTACACACATATTATGTAATCTATCATCCGACTGACTATTTATTTATGCGCGTATACGAATAACTATATATATAGCATACGAAAAAAGAAAACAAACAAAAAAGAATCCAATTACGAATTGCGCTTGCGAAGTACGCAGAACCAGAAATGTCAGTCGTCGACCGTACGTGCTCTACGCTTTATTTATTGCCGACTCGCCAAAAGGTAACAACGATAAATATATATATATATATATATATATATATATATATATATATATATATATATATATATATTTTTGGCCTTCTATCCATCCAACTAATTTTCTTTTGATCGTTGTTGAAATTTACGTTTAAAAAACTACCGTCTTTAATTAGTGTCTCATCGACAACTTCTTAAGGCCGCATTTCCAATATCTAATGTATATTTCATATAAATTACTTTAGTTTTATGGTAAGTATAATTTCCGATGACTTTATATACGAATATTCGTTATGACTTTGTTTTAATAAATATGATGCAAAATTATCGAGTCGTTTATTAAATTGGAAAAATAACGGCGCACGGAATTAAAATTTCCGGAAAACCAACGAAATCTGTTAATTTTACATACATACACACACACACACAACGGCGAATATAAAGTGGAAAAAAATCGCAGTCGAGATCGTGAGTGAGGTCATCTCGAAAATTTCGAGTGCAGTTCCCACGCGAAAAAAAGAAATTTTGGATTCGGCTTGTCTCGCTGCACTTGTGTCTGTGCGGATGCCTTAGAATGCGTGCGCGAGATTTTTGGCTAGAGTGTAGTTTTCGTTTCAGGAAAGTGCACCGTGCTCGATGAATGCTAATGTTGTGCACTCACTCTTCGAATGAGAATGCTCTCACATTACAATTCATTTACATCAATTAATTACCGATTTCATATAATAAGAAATAATAAATTATTTGGCAGTATAATTACGACATTTAAAAGTCGAAACATTCGAGATAAAGTAATCATTTCGTGTTTTACAATACCTTCTTCGACTTGAGATTTAAATATTGTCAATATTCCGATAAAACACAAATCGGACATCTGTCGAGTGTAAAAAAATATGTTAATATATTTGTATAATTATCAAATATAGTATCGTGTTCCTCTATTCATAATATTAATTTAATACAAAATTTAATCAAAGGAAGACATCTATGTTTTCAGTACAAATATATGTACTAAAAAAGCGGTAACATATATATATATATATATATATATATATATATATATATATATATATATATATATATTATTGTGTTTAAAAAATAAGCGCGAAGTTAACTTATGCGACCCTGTAAAAATTAATATTGGAGACAAGATTCTCAATAAAGAGAATCTCAATAGTAATCATTTTTATTTATTTTTTCATATTTTCTTGAAATTTAATGCACGTAAATCAGTATTATAATTTATTTTTTTTATCTCCAATTAATTACAAATATTATAATAATAAACACAATATTTTCAATTTATTAAAATATATTTATGGAAGGAAACGTTATAAAAATGAGAAATGAAAATTAAATTTACGTTTTGCATTCAAATTTCAAAATTAAAACAGTTGAAAACAATTCAACCCACACTGACATTTTATTCTTTTTGATTTAAAGTTGTCAACCTCTAAGAGGGTCAAGTAAAAAGAGAGTTGTTAACCTTTCCAGAGGGTGATGGCCGAGGGTCGAAGTCGCCAACCCTCGGAACTGACCACGTACAACTCGAAAAGTCTTATACTTATAATAGTAAACAACGACCGATTTAACGAATTCATATTTTTCATATCAACTTTTTTTCGTTCATTTTCTGTCAGATAAATTCCTGTCATACAAGTTATCTCTATTATGTCACGATATTACAGTATTATGCAACGTTATACATTTTTTTCTTTTTATCTCATTTCCTTCACCTAATACAAAACAATAAATAACCAAAATAAATATTATCATATTATGTTATAAATACATCTAACGATTTTATTCCTGTATCTTTTATAATTTTATTGTATTTTGTTATCAAAAAAAAAAAAAAATAATAATAATAATAAAATAATTTATTCCATCAAATCTCTTTTACAAATTTAAAATGTATAAGATTGATCAAGTTGAGTTAAGCTTATTCGAATGCAAAAACGTCGTAAATTTGAAAATTAATCGGTAAAAATAATCGGAATGCTTACTATAGCTTTCAACTTTCATGCAAACTTTATCTGACGGCGTCGTCGAGCTTTCGTAAGCTCGCTCTGGGAAACCCGCATAAAAGTGGAAATGTTAGATCGCCTACGCAGATTACGGCTTATGGGTTATATTCGCTTTCGGGGGTAGAAATAAGAGTGGGTGGCGGCTGTTAAGGGGTTGAACCGAGGGCGTGCCGTGCTCCTTATCTAACCCGAATGCAGTTCTGTGACATTTGACGCCGACTAGGGTTCATATCCTATCTGTATACCCGAAACGCTCTATAATAATCCACATCCATAATAAATACTATATACTGAATTATTTAAATTTTTATTCTTCCCTTGTATTAAATTAAATGCTTAGTTTCTATCATGATACATATTTCTATAAGATCAAAAATCTACTTTATTGTCTACAAAAAACGTGATCGTTTTAAAAGGAAATTAAATATTGAATAATCCATGTCATCATTCAAATTTACCCTGATTCAACTAATTTGCCGATATCTCTGTTTTGATCTAGTAAAACTTTGAATTAATTATGCATACACTTAAAAAGGATTTTTTTCGAAACTGTCAGTTTAATGATACTAATATGAGATCTTTAGTTATTTATGACTTTCATCACAAAATACGTTATCTATTTAAAAAGATATAAAATTAAAAAAAAGTAGTGGCACTTCAGAACGTTGATTACTTTTTTACGTATTTGACATATAACCCTGTGCCTAACTTTTATTTTTTAATTTACATATATTTTTTTGTGTCATCAAAATAACATGTTAATAAACATTAAACGAGCATTGAATAAATTTATTTATTTAATATCATTTATTCGGTTGGAACCATAAACTAATTAAAATTCTATTTTTTATAGTATTATATAAATGTATTTGTATGGTTCTTAAATATATCATTGGCAAGTGTTTAACTTCTTCAATAACTTTAACGCATATACTTTAAATGTCCATTATTGTAAATGTCTTTGATTTCACATAATTTTTTCTATAGAGTGTATTTTTTTTTTTTGAAGAAAAACTTAATTTATATAAATTACTAATTGAGTACTGTAACCTCGGAAGCAGCACCGAAGAACGCTGAGTCGCTATGATGTAATTTTAATTAATTTTCCATTGTGTAAATTTGAAATCGCTCGCCGATTTCTACTGAACCGACCGACAGACGAAAACTTGCAGTTTGTCGTCATTTTTAAGAAGGTTTTCAGGTGTCCGTGACGCCCTCGGATCGATACTCATTGTCTGGGCCTGGTCGTTGTCCCGCCTCCACCTGCGACTGCTAAAACGTGCACGGCCCTGCGTTGTTAACCCGTATAGTACGGGTTAAAGGTGGCTGAACCAGCACCAAACCAACTTACAACCCCTGGGGCTTTTGCGCAAGTTCCGCACCCGGGAACCACCAATTAATCGGAAAGCTTATTAAGCGCACTCGGTTCGTTGCGGTCGGCTGACAAAGTTCCTCAAACGTAGTCATCGTCTTCGTCTTCGTAACATTAATACATGCGAATATACGCAGTGGGTTTAACAAGTTTCTGGAACGATCTCCAATAGATATGCACACATTTCTTACAATCTCAAACTTCTTTGAGAACTTTTATATTTTTTTTACAATCTGAAGAAACTGATAAAATAATTAAAATCGTAATAATTATTATTATTAACTATTGAAATTCTAAGGATTACCGTAAAAATAATCATTAAAACTATTATAGCTAATTGCGTCTTCTCTAATGAATAGAAATCAAATACAATCGGTTCTGATATTAGTAAATGAAAAAAATGTCGAAAATCTGGATTCCGGTAACTTTAGTAATATACCTCACGGTAGTTGTCTCCGAGTGTATTCAAAGATGCAAGAGACCCCATCGGAGCACGAGTGCATAATGCACCGTCGAAACGAGTCATCGGCAATCCCCTGTGGGAGATCAAACTGATTACGCTGACTTCAGACTCGGAGTATTCAAACTCCACGGTCGCTCCGAAGTTGTCGGAATCGTTTCTCCGGATTATACACGAGACGAGTTTTATATGTGAAAAAGCAAAAATTCCCTAACTTTCCTTTAATTAATCTAAGCGTTCGATATTAAAAGCCCAAAGTCATTACTGTACGGGCGCTCTCGATAAAATAAAACGCGCAGAGAAAATAAATCGAAACATCATAATTAAATAAGAAGCGCCGAACATGTTAATTAGCATTTTATAAATTAAAGCGACGTTCGCGTACGGCGATAAGCCCCTTAATTGCGTCAATAAATTATTTGCTAATTACGAGGGTTTTATGGGGGGAAAAAATCAAAATATTTTCGTACGCAATGTAAATAATCAATCGCCGTGGCGCCTTAACGATCGTGTGAATTGCACGGGCGTGCGAATCGAAGCAAAACTGTTTAATACTTAATTAGTAAATAAATAAACGTAATATAATATAATATAATATAATAGTATTATATAGCGCTGACGACTCTCGTACTGTACGTATAAACATAACGCAAAATAATATAATCGGTCGACGCGATGATTTATCATTGCGACTTGCATAATCGCGCACTTTTAATTCTATTATTTAATTCTAAAAATATTCATTGTTTTAATGTGCATTTCGAGTGTGGCACACATTTATTACTTCTCACGAGATTAACACAAACCACGACCGCTGTTATCAGTGGTATTGAACTTTTTTTTTCGCGCCGATCGATACACGCTATCTATCCGTGGGTTGATGTGAATTTTCACAAGAAAAAAGAGGTTATCGTCAGGTCTTATGTAATATTTTAAGAACGGCTTATCGAATGTAACACTTTTTGAAACTTATCAATCGCTGTTATGTAACGGGGCAAACGGACATAATCATACTTTACAAATTCATTTACTCCCCGAACGCTCTACATTTCTTTCATTTTTTTATGACAATACAAATAATATTTGTCTATTTACCTAATTATTTTTTAATCCACTTACACATATTATGAGAATTTTTTATCCTATTGGAAAAAAACTATTGCTTTAAATCTTCAAAAACATTATTATCTTTGTCTTACATAAGATTACATCATAATGTTTAGGAGTAGAATTCGTTAAAAAAAAAGGTTCAGACGTTATTATCGCCTCGTTGACAACATTTATTATAAATCTCAAGTTAACTTTTTTTTGAATTTTAATTTGATTTCAATTCCTGGAAACGAATATATAATATGCATCACGAAATCGTTGGAAATAATCTAAATAAATTATAAGAATTATACAATAGTATTATAATTTATATATTTTTTGCGTTGAAGAAGAAAGATTTACGGACGGGGTCGCGACCCCCGAAGTGCGTATATGTCACGCAATGCGAACGTTCGTGTGCCGCGGCTTAATGGATATAATGGATGCTCGAGGTGCGTTTAATGAACCGAGCCGGCTTCTGCGTGTCACGAAAACCGTCAAACCGGACCAATTTCGGAACACAAAACACGCATGTTCCGAATCTATAAATTTGCTTCATGACAAAAATAAAATCGTTACATCGTTTTCAGTGCACAATGGCAAAATATGGGTCCGGAAGTGGATCGGATGTGCGAGTTGAGGTGTGATTGCACCGGCGATACGACAAAATGAATTGGATGTGTGCGAGCCAAAGGAAATGTCAATTAAGTCAGGTCATGGTTTGGGGAGCACACGACTCTACTACAATATATATATATATATATATATATATGTGATAACATACGAAAACGTTCCATTCCACCTTGGTTTTTGTGGATTTTTTCCATTAAAAAAATTCATCTTTCGGTGAAAATGTGTCACAGCATGCGTGCAAGCCTGTCTCGAGTAAAAATCAAACGTACGACCGCATATATAATATATAATACATATATATATATATGTATTTTTTTCGACATTAACGCTCGTCAAAAGTATAAAGTTCGCATGTGAAAATAAATATTTAAATATTTTATTTGCTCAATGGCGAACGTGAGCACGCACGCCTCCATACATTCTAATATTCACACGTTCGAATATCTTTTCATTTAAATATAAAATTATTACTTATTATGGAAAATGTATTATCGTTCTTTTTAATTTCACTTTACCTGCTGCGGGAGTTATATTTTAAATTTACAACAACACAATTAACTGATACTCCTTTTCGTATTAAATTTATATCATTAAAATATGTAAAAGTTGAAAATGAAGCGATCGAACTCAATATAATCAATCTGTTTAATTTAATTAACGATCGCTTTAGAATAATTTGCAACATATACTTACTTTTAATATTTTTCGTTCTTCTATGCGCCACTTTCGCTGATAGAATGAGAACACGACTTGCATTTTTAAATATTAAAACGGGAGATGTCACACTATTGCTCTGTTTTATAATATAGATAATTTTAATGAATAAAAATTATACAAAATTGAGTTTGAAAAAAAATGTACATTATTCTTTTGAAAGAACCGAACAATTATAAATTCAAATTGAACAAGACCATAATGTGAACCGATTTGAATAAACATGTTATGACCGAAACTGAAAGCCGAAATTTCACGCTGAATACTTTTATGACAACTTTTAAGGACGGAGAAGGAAACTTTGCATATTATAATTAAAGATTTGCGTTTCTAAAAATAATCGCAAAATTTCAAAAAACAAATTACAGTTTGTTAATTTTTTCGATACATTTTGTGTGCACTTTAATTATTATTTTTTTTATCGCTAATTTTTTAGTATATTTAAATGTACAAATTTTCTAAGAAATTTCCGCTAGATATACATAAAATTGGAACAAATATTAATAATAAATAACAAATATGGGATACATATCAAAGAATGATAGCGATAAAAATAAATAAAACCAATTTTAACTCCTATTTTAAAGTAAATGACAAACAATACAAAAGATTTATATACACAAAATAAGAAAGACATAGAAATTTAAATGTTAAAAGGACAATTATATGTTATCAATCTATGTAATTTATTATAAATTAATGACGTACACTCTTTAATTAAAAAAATAGGTACTAACACAAGAGCGCATGTTTTTACAATTCTCGGATTCTTTATTACGATAATGCACCATGTCATATAGTATGGTTCTTCGCGACTTTTTTGACAAAAACTCGACTCATGTCGTTACGCAACCACCGTATTCGCCTAATTTGGCTCCGTGCGATTTTTATCTATTCAGCAAACGCAATTTTTATACGATTGAGGAGATGAAAACCGAATCAAAGAAGGTTCTAAGAAAAAGACTATTCCGACTGTTTCGACGACTGGAGGATTACTTTGAAGAGAATGAAATTGATTTGAAAGAATAAATAAACAATTTAAATTCTATAAACAAATTCACCTTACTTTTTGATCACAGTAATATACGGTTTTGATGTAATATACATTATTAAATTATAAACTTAAAAGTTTTTTGCATAATTGATGAGTTACTAAGTATAGAGGATAAATATATATATATATATATATATATATATATATATATATATATATATATATATATTTATATATATATATATATATATTTATATATATATATATATATATATATATATATATTATATATATATATATATATATATATATATATATATATATATATAAGTTATAAGAGTGTCGATTAATGTATAAAATGGATGCAGATGAAATCAGAAAGGTGTGTGGCACGGCCGTTTCTTAGAAAATCGATTTCACGCCAGCTACTACTTCAATTTGTGAAACATAAGTGTTCGTATATAAGCTCTAATATGTGTGTGTGTGTGTGTGTGTGTGTTCTGGGTTTGTTGATTTTACAACGTGCACCTACGGTTCAAATTAATTATTTACCATTAACGTTAGAACAGCCCGTAAAACCGTCAACGTGTCAACGAACGTCTTTTTCTACGTATAAATTAGTTAAACGTTTATTTTTAAAAATAATTTAATTCAATTTAAAAACAATATCTCAATCGAGGATTTCTAGACTTAATTTTTAAAACAGAACAACCTGGGAAAAAAATTACAATTTACCCACCTTCCTAATACCTGGGAGTTTTAAATGACAATTTCACTTTACTTTTTGATCACAGCAGTATACACTATACATGTATGTATTTAAAAATCTTACTGTCGATTTGTATATAATAGAAACAAAAAAAATTCTCCGTTTATTAGCGCAATTACCATATAAATGTACTTGTTGAAGCTGAAAAAGTTATAACCATTTGAAAATACTCTACTGGTGGATAACTATCGGTTGTGTGTAAATAAACAATATATAATAATTACTATCGATGACAGCTCTGTTGATTATCTCGTTATCGTGTTAGATTCGCATTTTGTACATTTACCGCCCATATATAAACTTCAACGTATTATTATTGAGTAGTAAAACTTTACGAAGACAATTCCAATGATCTGAGCAAATGTTAAACTTACAATACAGTCATTGTCGGTATGATAAAAAAAAACAGTCGACAGTACATATGGGTGAGAAGCTGCAATTTGTGTGTGACAGGTGCTTTCCAACGCTAATAGCTTTAATTTCTGACAGACCGGTCTGACTATTTCGGTAGTTCAGTAGTGATTCAGGTAACCAGACACAAACCGGACGATCAATGTTTGACTCTCGCCGTGTTGGGTCAACTATTTCCGGAATAAGTACACTATTCCGCATAACAAAATTGCAGAATGCACCACCGCCTCTTTAATATTACATCATTGGCTACGAACCACTTCGAAAAAAACTATTGTATACATACATACCATATATATATATATATATATATATATATATATATATATATATATATATATATATATATATATATATATATATATATATATATTTATATACATATATAAAATTCAATTTTACCGTTTTTGGTTATGTTGAAATATTTCAATTGTTACAATGTTTGTTTATGTTAAGCTAATACTCATGAAAAATACATCGTCATATAACAATATATATATATATATATATATATATATATATATATATAGTTTTACTTTATATTTTGTGAATTAATATAATTATCGTATCATCCTTTATAAGTGCCAATTTAAAATAAATATAGTAATTTTAAATCCAATTATTAATGAAATGAAATCGATCATGATAAATGTCACCGAAAATATATTGGGGGGAAATGCTGAAATGGTGACTTGCTGTAACTGAAAATAGACTTGATCGAATACAATTTATGTGTGTGTGTGTGTGTGTGTGTGTGTGTGTGTGTGCAGCATGACATGACATGCCCTCGATTGTCGACGTGCCATTGCACAGTATGTGCCGTAATCGACTTTGCCTGTTATAGGTGTATATATATATATATATATATATATTTATAATAATACGTTATACGTAGAGGGAATATATTCCGAAACGGACACGAAACTGCACCACGCCTATTTCGGACCGTTGATCGAAGCCTGCTTAAATGTTTAAAGGCCGATCTAGATACTCTAATTACGGCCTCGGCTATCTAATATTGTATGCGACATCGTATATTTTGAAAATGGTGTGGTGTCCTGAACATTTATTTCAATTTTTCCGCATTTTCATTTCACACAAAAATCATGATTCAACTCTCAATTTCACTATTTACTTTGTTATTTCATTTTTTATTATATGATTTGAAATGTTATCAGACTGTTTAATAAAAATATAATATGATACTCAGAACAAATGTATCGTTATTTATATACGAACAATTTGTGTATATTTTAACGTATCAAACACAAAAAAATGTACGTTTTTTTCATTTATTTCATGCATATATTTATTTTTTTTATTAACGAAGTTTTTGTATCTGAATTTGAATGTAATATATTTTAAGCCTGTGCGATAATTAAAGTAATAATTTAAAAACATCACATTTTGTTGTATATTAAATTATATTACGGGGGAAAAAAAACATATTTACGACTGTCAAAAAACTCTGTTTATATATTTCTAAGAATTAGAGACTATCGACATTTATTATCTAATTGGCAAACTTATTTTCAAATATTTTTTAGAAAAAACCGCTGAAAATCGATTATGATACAATCTATACATCACGTTTATGTTCGATATTTACATGTGTCTTTTTTTCTAGTATTAAATTTTACCACGAATTTAATCGGCAATATTCCGCGTAACGATAAGTCCCCCAATAAATAATAATAAAATATATGAATAAATATACTTTTTATATTTTTTAAACCAATAATGATAGTGTATGTGTTTATACGTGAAGATTGAAATTCCGGGAATTTTCAAATATTATACAAAATGCGAACATTTCGTAAATTTGTACAGAATTTACAAAATGGCACTGATTTTTGACGATTACGTGTAATAAAAAATTTCAATAAACATAATTTGTGCCACTATATAAATCGATGTTTTAAAACTAAAAATATTTTTGATCTGAGACAACTGTGACGTTATTTATTTAGCTATAACACTAATAGCAATTTAAAATTCATAAAAAATACGATTGAATTCTAAAGGAAGAAATGCGGCTAAAATATGTTTCATTTTACCCTCAATTTTATACTATATTCATAAAAAATGCAATCTGTTTGTAATTGTTATGAGCTTTTATTTCAACCTTTTTGTAAAATCGATAGATTTTGAATGCTAAAATATTATATGAATACGGCGTATTATATTATATATGTATATATAGATAATATGACTTGATTCGCACCGAGTGTGACCGGCGCCTGACAATTGCGTCCAACGCACGATATTCGGCTTTTGACCGTCGCAGTTTCGTCAACTCATTTTGTGCCATCTGGTACTTTGGCTGTTGACCCCAGCAACCCTTCCCAGGCAGTTACTTTAACCCGTCTGACCTCAAGGCACGCAACGGAATCATTTCACTATATATATATATAATATATATATATATATATATATATATATATATATATATATATATATATATATATATAACATTTTTCCCATTTCATACATTTTTTTTAACTTTGTATGAACGCACATTTCATATTTTACGCACATAAACTGATATAAACTCTCTCCTAAACTTTCTATAATAATGATCCTTACACAATATTACTGAAAATTTTACATAATCATAAGTAATAAATAATAATAAAAGTTTATTGATATCATCTAATTAATAAAAATTCAGCGAAATCGATTTTGCGTAATTAATTATATTTAATGATTACTTCATTTATCACGTTAAAATTAGAAAATAAAAAAAGTTTATATGTACATCAACCGAAAAACAAATTAATGTACGACGAATAGTATATATATATATATATATATATATATATATATATATATATAACTGCTATATTCATTTAATCTTTTTAATGTCAAGTATAAAATATTTTTAACTCGATGATTCTTATCAATTTTAAAAATGAAAACGTACAAACTATTGTAAAAACTGTTCTCAGATAAATATATTATTAAATTCATATACATCAAGTAAACTTTAAATGTATGCATCGCCTTCCTGAAAATAAATACAGAAAACATATAATACATTAACAAAATTTTATATCGCAAGGATAAAATTAGAAATAAAGCTGTCAAAACTAAATTTTGCTGTCAGCGGAAAAATTTCATATCGTGGCACGGACTATATTTTAAAAACTTTTACTTTCTTAAAAAGGAAAAAAAATATTTTCGTGTCAGTTCTCGTGAAACTTGAAAAAAATTGCCATTGCCATTCTTTATTAACAATTTTATTTATTATTTTCTTATCGCGTGTCTTTTAGTCCTTTAGAGGTTGTAATTTGAATATTTTTCTGCACAAAAATAGCGGCAAGAGAGTTTAACGCAGCATTATCGGAGATTATCGATGGCGATTTGCGAGTGTGTCGTGACTCGAGCCTCCGTCACGTAGGTCGAGGAAGTGCGTTCCTAATCATTAATGACAAAAGTGTAATCGCAAAAGTGTCATCGTCCATGCAATCTTGTTGCATGCACGGACCTCAAATTATTGAGCACGGCGGACCGACACCGGCGACAATAGCATCATCGATTCGTCACACTCTGCAAATCATTCCCTTTTTATATATTATTTTATATTTATATCAATTGCCGCCTCGGAATTCGCATCTCGCACTCCTATAATTTATCATAATTATCTCAAAATCGCTTACCATTTTTTATCCGAATACTTCCGTTCTAACCTTTAACCCAATAAATAATTTCCAACACATCCTACTCATATGCACGTATGAAAATAAGAAATATAAAAAAGATTTATTAAATTCCAAGACATTCTGCACAATAATAAATATATAAAAAAAATCTTATCACGTTTTAGGCGTTCCAGGATTTCTTATCATTTCTGCGTATACTATTATATAATAAAACAGTTATCGATTTCCAAGAAATAACGCGTACGAAATTAAAATAAACCACAACGGCTTCCATTCAAAAATAGTAAACCAAAAAAAAAAAAAAAAAAAAAAGATATGACAAGAACATATAATCGAAGAACGCCCTGTATATTTATTTATTTTGAATTGAAATTCAGTCTTGAAGTGCGCCAAACTACTTATTGTCCTATTGTTTTCGTTGGGACTTGACGCGGTACACTTTGATTTCGAAACTATTGCATCATCGGTCATAACTCAAAAGCGGACTCCATTCTTGTCCCTTAGACTGTTTTGACAATCCTTTCAAATCGCGGAAAAACCTTTTCGATTTACGACTGCGCTCGCTCTATGTGTATATGCGATGTTACTTCATCTTCATAAACTCGGGAATTGCTTATAGTCATTTCGCATTAAAGTCCAGCTAAGGTCTTCGACTTTCTAATTCGTTCGTTTTTATTTGTGCTCTTAGTGAATCCGATTTCGTATATGATGAACTTTTAAAATAAACTAAATTTAGATTTTAATTAGAATTGTTGGCATATAATAACTGGAAAAAAATAGAATTATATAATGATTCATCAAAGTCAGTGTCAGTGTATTTTCTACAAACTTGATTTAACAGGATTTTGATAAATGTAAGAATTAAACGTGTAATTAACATAAAAATTATAATCGCTGTTATATCGCGAATTAAATAAGAGAAATAACGAAATAAAAACGACATTTCTTATTATTTATGTTGTATAAAGACTAAAAATATTGAAATTCATATATATGCCAATATCATAAATAAAGTCTCGTTAACACATTGTAAGGCAAGAAACATTTGTATTGTATTATATATACCATATAGTTGTTATAACGATCCGCTTAGCTACCAACAAACATTCCACGATGTTTGCGGAAAAATTCGCTCGCGGCTCGACTGCATATACTACAAAAGTATAATATTATATATGTAGTAGTATATTTATATATGGTGTATACGAAGTAATGCGCCTTCTCTCAATAGCGAACGTAGCGTGAAAGCGCTTTTTGTTTTAATCGATCATCTCCATAAATTATCATTATGTACGAGTATATATATATGTATAAATAAAGTCTACACCTATGTATTGTATATATTCTATTTATTGTATACGAATTCCACGTAAATATTCAATCAAATTCGTGAATTCCCAATACATTACCTTTTGTCATTCTATTATATTATATATAATACGATTTATTCGAATGCGCACGTCTTCTCAAACTGCTGCTTAATAATGTTTTTTTAGACTACTAACAAAGATCTACATGTTAACAAACATGTAGATATACAAATATGGTATACGATGACGATAGTTTAACAATCATTCCATTTTAGTCATTAAAAAATTAACGATATTGATATTATTATTTTTAAAGTAACTCATCTAAAAATAAACAGTTAAATTAAAGTGGAAAAAAGGATTATTTTCAAATATTTTAATAATAACTCTAATAAAATATTATAATAGCTTGTCTTCATTGTGTTTGGCATTTCGTTTTTATATTTAAATTAACGGCAAAACTGAACCATCACATTATAACGTTTTAAATTATTATAATAAATTACCTGCAACGATTCAATTTCTCGTTATTGAAAATTATAATATAATAAAAAAGAACATAATGCGAACTTTTTTCCGGCGGTTTTTACTCTTCTACTTTTTTTTTACGACACTTTACCCTCCCGCTGCTAATTTATTATACGCGAGAGATTTATTCGCACGGTTCGAAATCTAGTCATTAATATGTTTATTTTTAATAAAACCTCTACACAAACACATACACACGACAAAACTATTATGATATAATGTATACATCACTTAATGATATTTATATGGCGGGCATTTGTCATTGTGCGTGCTGCGAGTGCTGCGAGTGCGTGTAACACGCAACGTTCACCCAGTGTGACCGCAGATATATTTATTTTGCACCTATATATAATAAAGGTGTATATTTATATTATATGTGTATATTTATGGTATATGTTTGTGTATCTGTACACATGTATTAATATAGTACTATGAAAGAGCAATAAGCGCAATAATGGAATATTTAAATGCTACTCGACAATTACACTATTAATAAATATCGTTACGCAATTTTCCCTAAGCAAGAAGAGAGTGCCAATTAGCGCACACAACCCCTTGTTTGTGCGTCAAAATGCGTAATGCGTGAAAATGCGCTCACACCGTATAATTAAAGATCACCGCTAATGATTATCGCGTTTTAATTTTTAATCTATCGATCGGTGTTTATAAATATATTTGTTTAAAAGACAATTTCTCACCTAATATTACCATATGTAAAAATGATACTAATTAAAAATTATATCTTTTTGTTCTCATTTTCAATAAAAGCGCGAATAAGAAAATTATTGTATAATTGATTGTACTCAATTTTGGATCGAGTAAGTATATATTAGATAAATATAGAAAGCAATTTGAAGATCACAGCAGTTCATGTTCATGCAGCACGGTTTATAGAATGGAGCGAGAATTGAATGCAAACGTCAATAAAAACTTGAGCAACCCGTGAAATGATGCGACAAATTGATTATTTTTTTCAATAGCGCAATCGAATCGTCTATTTTGCGATTTTCGCACGATATACAAAGTGATAAAATAGAAAAGTAATGAAATCGGCAACAAGTCACCATTGTCAAATATTTCAATTTACATATTACCGTTGCATTTGAAATGTACATATATATATATATAAGTTTCCGCTTTGATAAAAAAAACTTTTCGATGCAAAACGTGCGTGTTTTCTTGTTATTTCAAAAGCATATATCAAATCGTAATGCATCACGGTGCGTCTGTCGAGCTGTTATTTATTTCTTAGCACTTTACACAGCAGAATAAAACTAGAAGCAGAAGCAGAAGCAAAAGCAGAATAGGTACATCTACGTGTATGCTTTAGAAACGAATGGCCTCGTTTGTCCAAGTAGTTTGCACTCCTGAGCCTTTCATGCTTCGTGCATCGTGCACTGTGCACTGTGCACCATGCACTTACTCCTGATGAGGTCTCCCTTCATTTTCTTTTATAACCTTTCCATCTAGTCCCTCTTTTACGATCCGTTTCTATTTTATACTATTAAGTTTTTATTTTAATCCGATCATTAGTTTGCTACCGCTATTAGTTAACCGGCGTCTACTTCGGAGTTAAAATCGAAAGATTTACATTTATCGTTATTAAATTTCATCGAAACACTTTCACGGTTTATATAATATAATATAATATAATAGTAATTGTAACTCAAGTAAGCCCACGCCGATTTTGCTGTTGTGCACACACGTGGGCCGAAGAGATTCCCATTAAATAATGGCCGAGCTCGACAATAGACGTTACGCACAAACACACCTACAAACATTCGTATTTTAAACGGCCATAAAATCATCACGACGCTCGCTCTTAATTGTGATATTGATATAGACTTATCGAGAAAATCATAAATTTCGCAAATATACATAATAAATTCAACTAAATATATAAAGTTGAAGTGTATTAACGTGCGTCCGCTGTCCGCGATGATTTACTATAATAGCTATCTTATTTTGCATCAACTCGCTTCCTCTATAGGTATATTTATTATACATATTTTGGGAGTGGCTTTAAATTATGTAAAACTTTTGTTTATATTTATATTATTACGAAACAAACACCTATTTACAGTTATAATATATTTTACTAAGATCTTATTCTAGTAAAACAAAATAACAATAAAATAATATCTAACAATTTTCAGATTGACCGCTCCGAACAATACGATTTGTGTCTTTAAAAATGCACTTTTTTTAAGGAATATTTATTTTTCCATTAGTGACTAAATCATTTAGATGTCGTAGAAGCGCGTGCGATAATTTAGCCAAATTACGGTTAAATACGTTGTATCAACGCGCGCGATCTGACTGCAAATGTGCACTCATTACTTTATAATACATGACCATTATCGAAATCGACATCGTTGCTTTATTGTGTGCACACAATGCGCCTGACTTTTCCCTTCCTTTTTTTACATTAAATAATACACGCGTGCCTCTTTCTTAATTGCGACTAATAATTATGTGTATTATTATTTCAATGTAATAAATAAATATTTATCAATACGGTAACACTTTTTAACGAAAATATCCAGTGACGGAATTATTTTGTCACGGTTAATATTCGCGACAACAATTACAAACAATTCGAACTATACTATGTATATATAATAATATGATGTGAGGTTGTAATTGAAATTTACGTTTACACGTCACGAAAATCATTATCGCAAATAATTAGCGCGGATCACAATCATGCTGCAATATAAAAGAATTGCACTGGAAATCGTTGCATTTGCGATTACTTTGTAAAGCAACTAAATTATTTAATACTTATTTTAATGCAAAAAAAATCTCCATAATGATTTCGAAACATAAAAGAGAAAGACTACGAAACTGTCGTATAGAATAGGAAAAAAGATTAGTCATTGAAGATGAAATGCAGTAGAACGAAATAAATCTGTTAGTTTCAACCGAAAGTAATTCAAAAAGAGATCGTCTAATGATCCAAATCGTTATTTTTGCAAGACTTTGTCGCCGTTAACTGCAAATTTACCAAACTGTGGTTAATCGATTACCAAAATTTGACGAATTACCGTTACCGTCGGTCACCGTTGACGACATAGCAACAAAAGAATTGAAAAAAATGTACAACAGCAGAAAAAAATAAATAAATACAGCAGAAACGGTCGCTTAATTAACCGATCTCGATCATATCGAACGCTCGATATCAAAGTGAACTTATAAATAATGCAATAGCCGTTTCCTTCTGTTCCGTCATCAATTACCTTGTCTTTTTATTTATTTATCGTGTTTTGTTTTCAGGAAACTACGTTCAAAACCCGATCTGATAACGAGGTCTAAAGGATTTTTAATCTCTCACCGATGACACGCTAGCGAATTCCATTCATCGCAAAGGTAAGGACGAACCCTTTATGACGACATTTACTTTTTATCACGTTCCGAGAAAAATATATGTATTTTTTATATGCGAGACCACCCGTTTCCGAGTATTAAATTGGTTCGCGTACACCGTCGATACTCAAAGATTACCAACAAATTAGATATATAATATATTTTCAAAAGTATCGAACGCGGTACAGAACAAAGTTATCATTTTCACAAAATTATTTGAATGATCGTAAAGCACAACACGTTGAAGAGTTTTCGTACCTCGAACCATTCAAATTGTCATAATATTATACGCCTACTATTATAATACTTAATATTCGGTCAACGTTGCATTCCTAATAACCATTATCGTTTTGCATCAACACCGTTCGCTTATAAATCACACCATACACGAATTATAATATTTTTAGCTTCAAACATCCATTTTCTACGTATCGAATTTTTTCAATATTCATTTAAAAAAAAATACCGAAATATGACATTTAAATTCGACTAGTGTTCGCTTATAAATTATTATACATCGTTTGATTGACGATTCGATTCGAAAATTTTAATTTGAAAAAAAAAATAGATTTCATTTTCAATATCTTAATTGGTAAATAATTAAAATACTATATTTTAAATATTAAAATAAAATATAAAAACATATAACACATATAACAAAGTCTTTAGACGTATTATTAAATTTTATTATATAAATAACTTTGTTAACTCAAAAGCTTATTTTGTAATCAATCGCCACATGTTTGTATAAGTTGATGATGTGGAAAATGTTTTCCACTTGGCCGAACTCTCGTCTCATATACCATATAAGTAAGATATGCGATCTATAAATTTATATACATACATACATACATACATATATATATATATATATATATATATATATATATATATATATATATATATATACACTATGTATGTACTATGTATGTACTATTTAACCATTTTTGTAGTAAAAAAATGGCTAAGATTTTTTGCGATAATCTGGAAGCAATTATTTTTGATCGTAACAATGACTTAATTCATGAAAAAATAAATAAAAACGAGATAGATTAGGTTGAGAAACACTGTAACGAGCTTTAATGCGTCTATTCTCAAGAAACGCACACGTTTACGGTGGATATTGTTAAACGGCAATAAATAACAACAATATATTCATCATTACTAGATGTCCGTCTAACTAAACCGAATACGTGTGTGGGTGATTTGAAAGCTTTTGCGAACCGAAACACTACTTTATACTATATAATATAACTTATTACATGCGTGTATGTGTGTGTGTGTGTGTTAAACAATAACAAGAAACGGAAAACGACGCAATCGTTGTTAAAAAGAACCCCGGCGGTCGTATAAAGTTATTACAATCGAAATGCGAAAAAAATCGTCGCAAATTATTATATGGCGTGATGATGATGCACATTTAAGCGTGCACAAAAGGTGCAATAATTTGTCGTCTGACAAAATATATATATATATATATATATATATATATATATATATATATATATATATATACATATATAGCAGAGTTCAAATTCATTTACGTGCGCAATAAATGCCGTTTCGATCGGACGCTGAGATAGTGACGCATGTAATTACGCGAGCGCCCTATACGTTAATGATAAAGCGCCCTATGAGAATTCTACTATATCTTTTTTTTTATTATTTTTTTGTGTATTATCATTTTTACTTTCGAGACGGTTAAGTGAAAAAAAGAGTACGTACGTGTTCAATGGGCGCGAAGGCTGAAAAAAAATCGCATGTGTCCGTATGAAAACAACGCGAACAAAAAAAAATGGCGAGATGGTAAATTGAAATTGTTCGCGTTGAAGTTGATTCGTCCCGTGCAATTCACGCAATCGATTGTAAAAAAATACGATAACGCGATAAAGTGCGATACGAAGTATGCTACATTTTAATTTAATTGAGCATCGCCTGAAATGCTATCGATTTTTTTCCGTCGTGAATATTATTATTGAGTCGAGTCAAAAACGGTTTCGGTTTCTGGGAACGCATTGTAATAATACGTTTGTCGCTTCAAGGACTCACAATTCTAAACAAATATTTTTTTAATAAAGATTTTTACATTTCATTTTCAATTTCAGTCAAAATCATATAACATAAAAATCGTTCACTATAATTGTTCGTTGACAAAATAAATTATAATATTACAAAATTAATGATAAAAATACAATAGTCACAATATACAAAATATAGCTTGGCAAATCGTTGGAACAAAAAAAAAATATTTCGAGTGAATAACACGATTTATTACCGCAGAAAGTTCCTAAATTTATATAACAGTAGTGTGCTAGTATTGGAATTTGCATCGAAAACGTAGCATTGCCTCGTAGAGCTGAAAGATAGTGAAATTTTATATGAGTATCGTCATATTACGGTTAAATCCCGTTTTACGTCATTCTCAAACGATTTCAATAACTTTTGCTCAACTTTATGAATGAATTTTCTCTTTCTCCGAGAAAATTCGCACTCTATTACTACTATATATGTATATATAAAAACTTTTATGAAATCAATATCAAATCCATTTCTTCATATAAACAATATCTATCATTTATTCATAGGAGTAACCCTATAATTATATTTAAAATTTCCACACATTTTTGCTATACCTTATTAATTATATCCATTATTTTTAAAGCGTTCGCCTATAAATCCATCTTGATAAATCAACACTTCATAAAATACAAGCGAATCGGTAGATTTTTACACGCTTAGTAAATTAGCAATTAATTAATAATAAGGGGAAATAAAAGAACGAGACCCATCTTTGCATTGCATATGCACCCTTGTTTATTTTTGAATAACGTTAACACGTTATATTCATATTTTATATTTATTATAATATTTTTATTTCATAACCGCGCACGCGGCGATAATATGTATTATTAAATATAATATATTTACATAAAACACTGATGAATACGACACAAATTAATTAAAATGATTTCATCGATATTGAAATTGAAAATACAAGACCTTATAGAAATATTAAAATTTATAACAAAAGTAATCATTTCCATCTTGTGTAAAATAATATATTCGTTGAAACAAGTATAGTGTAAAACTTTATTATTAAAAAGTTCCATAAATATAAAATCATTCGTGATGCATTTCCTATATATTATATTTTATCGAAGTCGCATACTCATATAAAGACATTGAAATATATTTTACAACATTTTAATGGCATGTATATAATTTCAAGTATAATACCATATAGAGCATATGTCACTAGTATTTTATAATAAAATCAGTAAAAACTAGTGTTATTTTTATATCATCTCTTATATTGTATTTACATAAAAGACATTTGAATAGTGCAAATTAGACCAAACTAACATTTGATATGACGTTTAAATGGAATGTAATTGTATAATAGATTCTCGAGATCCTTTTTAGTATGCGAATCAAAAAAAAAAAAAAAAAGTTTTTGAAACGTAGCAGACTTGGCACAAGAATTCTCCTTACGTAATGGCGCCGCGGAGGCTGTATTGATTTATCGGCTGTGCAGTCTGTGTGCAGGGCTTTGTTGTCGCGGGGCGCAGTCGTTCGCTGCGTAGGTGGAGACCGCCGCAAGTCGTACTTGCTCACCCCTGGACATCTTCTCATTTCGTCTATTCATTTTATACCTTACTCCATATATAATAAATACACCGATTTCTTATCGATATTGCTGAGAAAAACATTTACAACAAAAAAAGGAAGAAATGAAATCGATCAAATACATTAATGGCAAAAAAAATACTATATTACATATATTTAAAATGTAATTATTTTAAAATAACTAATTACATTTAAAAATAAAATAAAAATATTTTTTATTTATTTCATAAAGAAAATACAATAAATATCAAAATTGGAGTAATCTAGATTCGTTATTAATGAAATATTTTACAAGAGAACATAACGTAATAAATAAAAATTAAAAAAATAAATAATAAATATTTCGAGCTATAACAGTATATAAATAAATAAATATATATATTTATATATATATATATATATATATATATATATATATATATAATAAATATTCTAATTACTTGTTTAATTTTAACGGTTACATTTTAAATTTATAACGTTTTTTTTTAAACTTATAATAATAAAGTTTTAATCGATGACTAAATTATTTTAAACAAAAAAAAAAACAAACGTAAGCTTTAAAATTCATAAAAGATAAGATTTTTAATTTTTACCATAAAAGGAAAAATTTTCTTGAATATAAATTTTAAATTAGTATCATTATATTTGGACAACGAACAAAGTTGAAATAATATGTTCAAAAATGTACTAGTTCAACATAATTAAATAAAATCTAAAATTATTCAAATATTTTAACCGTAATAACGATTATTATTCGATCTTTATATTTTTTGAAATGATGATCGACATTAAATATTTACTTGTTCATATAATGTCCTTTAGATAAGAGCGTGATTTTCAATTCGACTTTATTGTTTCTTTATCGTTCTACAAAAAAAAAGTCACTGCTGTTAATCGATTCGTTTCATTCCCATAAAATATTTTTATAACCGACTCGACTCGGTCAATTCGAATTCACTTATAGGTATACCTGGACGAAATTGAAAAAAAAGCGCAAACGATTGACAAGTACTGGATGATTTGTCAAATTGTTGCGTCTCACACGACTTCCTAGATTCGTTGCATGAAATGCAGCAGTTCGACAAGAGATTAAGAAAGAACACAAAAAGATAGAAATAAAACGAACACGGAGACGAAACTACTGAAAATAGACGAAAATAATCGCAACGGTTCACGGCCACTCCACAGCGTAATAACCGGTTAAATTCACCGAGTAAAAACTGGGGAAAACCAATGACTCAAACTAGAGTATCGTCTGGAACAGTATTTCTTAAACTTTTCGCTGACTTACACCGCCGTTGCCGTTATTCACCGTTTCATTTAACTCTTAATAAAATTCCAACTAACCTGCAGCAATGTATACACGATTTAATTTTAAATAATATTGTATATATGGTATAAATATCAACTATTTCTTAAACAGCCAGTAATAGTGATTTTTTTTAAATACATAAAAATACATATTTTTGTTTTGTTTAATAAAATGTTAATCATTATATTCAGAATAAATTAAGAATAGGATACGATTTCTATTAAGATCAAATACGATTTCGGTTTGACGTCAACGCTTCTCATTATATGCTTCGGCGTTGAAACAAACTTTGACCATCCCTGGAGCAAGAAGCGGTTTTTATATAATATCTCGTTCTCTCGATCATTAAGCCGGGTCATGATTCATAGATGGCAGTGGCCGCCATCGGACCAAATTCGCAAAAATGCTCTTCTGTCTCGCCTACAAAGCGATTAGACCCCGTTATGTCCGCAACGAACCGGTCGCCGTTCCTCTTCAACGCAACACTTGCATTATCAATTATATATTAATGCTTCACAAAAATAAATCAATTATTTTTTCTACCTATTCGCACTCGAAACAAATTATTTTCACCAATAAATAAATCGTGATCGTAACTATATTTAATTATTACATCGACGTTGACACTTACTATAACAAATACGATTATTTCTTACGGTCGAGACTTCCATTATTTTTTATATAATTTTTCCAATTTTTATATATCAAAAAAACATTTTCAAAACTTCAGTTTCTGTTCCCGACGAAAAATAAACTATGTAATAAGAAAGAACTAAACAAAAGTCGAAACTTACTACAAACACTTTACTTATCAGAGATCCCTTGCTCCGACTTACCATACTACTTATTTGGATAACTTAATAAAAGAGTAATTAGACTCGTTTAAATGCATAAAATTGAATAAAACCTCATTTTTCATAAATAAAAAAATGTAGTGTATTTAAATTATTACAATGAATTTAATTGAAATATTAATATTTTGATTCGTATTACGCTAAAATAAAACGATAAATCAAGAATTTTACAGAAAAAATAATTTATCTATTGGCTAAACGTAAAACTAGTCATCAACCCTATAAGAAATAATTTGTCATCTAGAATTACGAGACTTTCGCACTCTTTACGAAAATTTAATGAAAAATATTACTTATTTTATTTCATTACTTTTTTTAGTACATCCATTTTTTTTGTCTTATGTTTCTATTTCTTTTATCATTTTGATGTAGAAAAATACCGACAATGTAATATTATAATTCAATAATTTGTAGTAAAATTGGGTTACACATTTTATTTAATGCATATAATCTTACTTCGACACTCACAAATCAATTCGAAATTAACTTTAAAATAGTAGTTCCCAACTATTTTGTATACTCTTTTACGAAAGATTGAAAAAATATTTTTTGAAGACAATAATTTTAGAAAGCAAATGTGTTCAGAAAAGTTAATTATGGTATATTTTTATTTTAGTCAACCTTATTTCCCAATTTTTATCTATTATTTAAATTACTATTTAAATGAGTATTTCAAAAATGATGTCAGTCATTCAATTAATATTCATAAATATGCTTTTGAGCACAAAAAGTAAAGGCTTCAAACCATATAATTTTTAAAAATTGAGCAAAAATAAAATCTCATCTTATAAGTTTATTAAATTTATATATATATATATATATATATATATATATATATATAATAAACAATAAATAGCGTTATAATTATTATCAGTTTAACTAATCTATAAGATAACCCGTATTATCTATCGATCATTTTGATGTATACCAGTTTGGTGTTTAAATGGCTGTATTCATAAATACGTATATATTTTTATATATGTATTCATTCGTTATTGTTCAAGGAGTTTAAATTATAATTAAAATACACAAAAAATTGATAATGAATGCACTTTGATCCAAATACATGATAATGTGAGATTTTATAATTGAAAACAATAAAATTTTCCATATTTCGGAGTAAAAATTGAAGGAGTTTCTTTAGTGCTATATAAAATTGTTGGGTAAAATGCTAAATTAAAACTTTACATTGAATTATAAATAGTAATAATATATTAAGAGATATACTTAATAAAATTCTTATAATTATTCATTGTTTTAAAAATTAGCTTATAATTATTTATTATGATACTTTTTATATTAACAAAAAAAATATCTATTTTACATTAAAAAATTAAAAAAAAACGCTTTCTTCTTATTTATTTTTCTAAGGGATAGTTTTAATTTCTTTTCTACTTGAATGAATAGATCAAATTTATATGTAAAATTTATTTAGTTTTATAACCTAACTATGAAAAGTAATATTACGTTCATCATATACCATAAATACGCAAACCTTTGTCAAACGTATTCAGTTATAACATATGTTGTAAACATCTGTATAAATACGATTAACAAGAATTCAAATAACATACTTATCATACGAAAATAAAATATTACATTTAACGTACATGCGTATGAAGCATCGGTTTGAATTTTATCGTTAGGCAATAAATATTTGATTAGAAATTACACTTCTTAGAAAAACTGTATGTAAAATTACAATCCAAAGATATATGGTAATTGTTTGCGCATAATTGCAGCGCATCGGAGTGCGTGTTGCAGCGGTCTCGTGCGTATCGGGCGGTGGTGGTGCATTAATTTGTCGGTGGTGCGCTTGTTGTGTAGGTAAAGCAGAGGTACTACGGCGTAGGTGTGTCAGTCGGTTGTTATGTAGGACCAATGGCGAGCCGGGGGCGGGGCCAAAGCCGGGTTAGTGGGGCGGGCCGACACCGCGCCCCTGACACACATCCCCGCTCACTCTATCCCCCTTGCTTCCCTTATTCCTGTCATACTTACACGATGCTCCTTGCATCCCTTATGCACTCCTAGAAGATGCATTTTTTTCTCACTAAATTTATTTCCTTAAAAAATTTAATTATTTATTAATTAGTAATTATGACAAATATATACCATATTTCTACATATAATTTAAATTGACCCACGTTTATTGACATTTCAATAATATCACAATTTATATATGGTAAATATTAATATTTTATTACAAAACATCACGTTAAAAAATATTTTTTAATAGATTTTTGGTTAATTTCTTTACTGATTACATTAATATTTAAAATAATATAATATTTTTAATCCCCGGTACACCCCAAAAATAATAATAGTAATATTTTTTTTAGTAAATAATACTTATCTCAGTTTATAAACATATATGTTCAGAAATTAACTTTTACAAAAATGAACCTTTTTTGCTAAATTAGTTGAAAAAATTAAATGCAGACAAATAATAATTTTATTTTTTAACGGCAATACAAAAATGTATTGCATAAATATGAATCATTATTATTGTCTACTTTTTATTATATGTAACATTTTCTAAAAAAAATCATTAAATTAAATGAATATTTAATTAGAAATAAGTAGTAATACGCAAATAGATAATTTGACGAAATGCAGTACCTACCTTTCTTTTATATCATTTAAATTCTCTACATTTTTACATTTCAAACTGCTAAGTGTTTGTTTATATTTTTGTGTTGCTTACATAATTATTGCACATCATTATTAATTTCTATTAATTGAACTGATTGAATACAACTTTTACCACTTTTATATGATGGATATATTTATTAAATAATCATTTTAAAAAAAAAATACTTATATTTTATAAGGCGTGTTGAGATTTTTATCTAATGACCAGATATGATACACATATTTAATAGTACAACTATCGAAAAAAAATTTCAAAAGTAATAATGAAAATTTTTGAACATATTGTTATATTGAATATTAACATTATTTTGATATAATTTCGAGGATTATAAGCTAGTTAAAAAATGTGGCGATATTTGAAAAAAAATCAACGATACATTTGCAATAAAAAATTGGCGATCATTTTTGTTTAAAATAGCCCCTTCGATTTATAACACCAATATAACATTGGAAAAAAAACAAGTCTATTACAAATTTTCCGTGTAAAGTAAACAAAAAGAACGCGTACTGGACGAAATTAGATTAAAAAATAAATAAAATAAAATTGAGTACAGTAAAAAATTCGGGGAATACCGGAAAAATAACTGACAACGATACTACTAGACCGTGACAATGCAAGAAATGGCAAATGTTTTGTTCTGGTGGTGGTCAATTTGTAAATCATTCAAGATGACTTTCTTGAAACACAATATAGAGTGTGATAATCGCACGAAATTTTCGGAAAATCAAAAACCAGGTTTTTATATTGTATATGTTTTTTTTATTTCGATATAACAACAAATTCTAGTACTTATAAATCTTTAGTCAATATTCTTGTTAGGAATAACGACTATCAATCTTTTAATTTCTATAATAGTTTTAGTTTTATCAACAACAGCAATATGTTAAAATTATTCGAATCGTTGCTGCGAAAGTTAAAATTAAAATGATTTCTTTGATAACATACTTGTATATTTGTACAAAAGTACAGATAAAATAAAATATAAACCTAGATATATAATGCTTGGCAACGTTTTCAAAGCGATTCTGGGTCACAGAGTGTGCACTTGCAGAGTAGAGAAAGACTTTCATTTTCCATATGCCTTTCGTAGAGTAAATACTCTCGTCTCTATACAGTGCACAACAAGTTTTCTGCAAAACCAACCGGAGGGGTAGAAAACATGAATGAACAAGAATGAAAATACACTTCAAGCGACCCACCTGCATATGTGTGCACATATTCGCTTTTAATATACAAACGTTATATCTGCATGTGGTTATGCATTAAACTCATGAATATTTGTTTCGATACATGCATACGTCACCGCGACCGGAATATTTACTATGTGACACATTTGCGGGATAACAAAAATCCACCAATGGCGCATAACTCTATAAAGCTCATGAAATAGGGGAGTTCCCCTCTCTTTTGTCAGATTGGACCAATCGCCGATGCGCGAAATCCTGACAATCCGCGATTTCAATTTGCCAATTAAAAATCATAAATAAATATTACCCGTTTTCTGATATTTATCATAGAGGTTAATGTTCGAATCCTAAGTATCTTATACAACCATATTAAACATTAAATTATCCACTTTATAAATATTATTTTGAGTGGCAGTCCGCAAGTTAAAAACCTCTGATGTACTATATACCTAATCAAAATCCGATTATGTTACGTTCACGATTGATCACGACAGATTCAATCGTGAATATGTTGTAATGCTTTGTCATCTATATTCGAAACTGAAATAATCCGACACGGTTCTTAACGCTAAGAATAGAAGCAGATTTTTAATGGCCTAAAATTGTTACAGTTTTCTAGGAAATTTTCCACCTGCCTACAAATACAATATTCAATCACAATTATTATTAGGAATCAGATTAAAAAAAAAAACTAACAATTCAACAGTTTGTTAATCCAACGCTTACAAAATTATATTCCATACTACAATACAATATTTAAATATAATACTTATTATAATTAGACATGAAACATTTATAAGATATAAATATTATAAATGATTTTGAAAAAGAAAATCATACGGCCTTAGTTCGCGACAGTTACTCGACTGGATCGCACGTATTTTTTCGGCTGTGTTTATGTGTTATTACTATAATATACAGTTATATGAAAATAAAGAACTTTTGAAGATTTATACAATATATATATATATATATATATATATATATATATATATATATATATATATATATATATATATATATATATATATATATATATATATATAAAGTCTACTATAAATCAAATTAATAACAAAATTATTACATATTCTAGTATATATAGTGAATAACTTACAATACGTATAAACATTAAAAACTAATAAACACTACTTTGATAATACAAATCTGCATTGCATAGAAACATCTTCATATCTTGTTACAAAAAAATTGCAGTTTCATTTTTCCATACATCGTTGCAATCGCAAAAAAAACGCGATTTCTCAATATCGCCGCACTGTATTTTTTCAATGTATTTCACAATAATAATAAACGTTTATTTTTTTCAATATTAGTTAGCTAGTTTTATATTACGTGCACTTTTGAAAGGTCGAATTACTAATTTTACCGGAACGCTGAGCTGAAAACTCAATTTACATATACATATGTAAGTATATTATCGCTTTTTTTTTCTTCAAAAAAGTCAATATTATTTCTAAATAATATCGACTTTTTTATTTATATCATAGATATTTAATATTTTATTATTATCAAAAATTACTTAATTACAATAGATTTTTTAATTATTCATGAGTATTAAATAATATTTACATATATCAGATTAGTTGCAAATCGAATCACTTATATTTATTTCCTTTCTAAAATATTTCGTTTTAAGAATTACGATTTTTATAAGAATTAACTAACTCTTATATAGATAAAAGCGATGTATTAAACGTCTAAATCATTTGTAACATATAAGTAAACAAGCAACGAATGCGATCATAATTCTTAAAATTATATTCTTAATATAGTTCATTGTTTCAAAAAAAAAAATAAATAAATAAATAAAATCAATAATCTTTCTCATACCTGTAAATAACATGCGAGTATTGTTATATTATCGTAGTATTTCGAGGTTATCAAAAGTCACTTTTTTATTTAATATCAGGTGTTTTTGTTGCTACAGAAAATTATGCAAGACTTTAGATTTAATTAACGAATAGAAATAATATTAACTGTGTTTTTGTGAAACAACTAATATTTAACTTTTGACGATTTCAATATTTATCATTATATAATCGTTAAAAAGTAGATGCGTGTTTTATTTAGTTTTATATCAGCTTTTATCAAATGGCAAATAAAATAGTTTTCAAAACGATACACTTTGTAGAAATCAATTTTTGGGTTAACAAAAGATCATTTTAAACAACAAAAATATTTATTAAACGTGGAAAATTGCATACATATAAAATATACAACTTTAAATTTCTGATAAATAATTTAAACGAATGTTAAGATTCACTGTATTTCATATTCATAATTGTATAAAATAATTTATAATCATTTTAACATTGATGCATATAATTCAATGATTTCGTTCCTTTAATGTTTAATAAATCATGGGTAATACACTCAACATATTATTAGTATATTATATTTCGTTTTAAAAAAGATTATATATATAAATTTTGTAAAAAAACTCAGACCTCTAAAACTTAGTGTTGTCGTTTTATTTATTAAATAATGTTATCGTAACATATCTGAAATATATAATATTTGACTTTCGTCTAAAATTTAATATGTCATATAAAAAAAGAATTAAAAAATTCTACCTTAGTTTATCGACCCTGATATATTTTATTATTAATGTTATTATTATTGAACAGTACAGCAGACGAACTGCGTTAACATAGATGAATCTAAAGATAAACACTTTGACGGCCAACAGGAAATTCGGCGGAATGATTGCACAAATTTAGCGGCGAATTCGACCGGAGCATGGTCACAGAAGACTGCAAGGAAAAATCAAAAAAAATCTAATAAAAATAAATTAAATAAAATAAATACGCCGAAAAAAGTTCGAAATGCCAGATGAAACAAAATATTGATGAAAAAAATTGAAGTCGACGGAAATAAAACGGGAGAAACGATTGCGGTTTTCGAATCGCGTAAAATTCAATATGTTTATTGTCAATGAAAAAAAGGCGATTAAATTATTCATTTTGATAAATTTGCGATGGTAAAAAATGTTTCTGGTTATCCACTTTTGTCTATTGATAATTATAATTAACTGTTTGTGTTTGAGAATTGATTCCCGTAGTCGTTTTTCAGACATATTGATGTTATCGCTATATTTCTGTGTTACTTTATTCAAATTACTAACTCGAGATTGACTTTTTGATTAAAGAAATTGCAACAAAATTTTACGCTATGAAGTCGTTTTCTTTTATTATAATGAAAAAAGGTATTTAAATTCAAAGGCATACTAGATATAAAATTTTTTGATAACAAAATAAAAATGTAAAAAGTGAAAAAAAATCAAAATAAATACCGAGTTTATCATCGGTCTTAAAATTATTAATACATACATACATACATACATATATATATATATATATATATATATATATATATATATATATATATATATATATATATATATGACATGCATTTAAAATATATATGATTGGTATTTTTTCAACTTTCAGTGCTGCATTATATTTTTTACCGCATATGTTACTTGATTAAAATTTATCGTATCAAATTTATTATTACATGTAACTTTTTGCAACGTTCTTTAATTAACTATTTACAATTCGTATCGTATTTTTATTCATTTAATTGATTTTTTTTTAATTTCTAACTCATTAAATTATTACTCTCAATAACAATTCCAATGTATCATTTTATTAAAATTATTTTTAATTTCATACAATAAAAACACTTGTATTTATTAACACGCTAACTATTTTAGACGAATATCACTAAAATCAGTGTTACATGTAAATAATTAATGTTCCGTTAAATAATATTAGATTTCACAGTGGGAACTTGTATAAATTTTTTCAACCGAGTGCGTTTTATAACAATAATCATTAATTTGGCAGCAATGATCAGCGACGAGTCGAAAGTTTTCGATCATCACTGCGAGAAATTAAAGAAAAGACAATTTGACAAATAAAAATTTACTCTCTTTCTCATTTCAACGAATAAAGTATGATGATATACCATAAAATGTGAAGTAATCCGATATGTGTTAATTTGTATTCCGGTACTGGCAATAAATTAACGCACACATAAAGCACTGCGACGTTTCATATTATTATTTCATATTATAATAATGGAGTCGAACGAGTTTCGGATCGAATTCGAATGCAAAATGCACACACACACAGCACAGTAGTCACCGAAATTTTATATAAAAACGATTCCGTTCAAAAGTTCAAAAAGTGTAAAAAAAATAAAAAACATTTTTTTTCCACTTCTCCTGAACTTAGAATCGCATTCGCATTCGCATTCGAACAGTCAAATTACTGCGTCGGCCTTGACTTTTATGGCGGATTTATTCAAATTCGCCGAGCACATCCCGCATCACGCATAAATAATGACGATGTTGCACAACACACACACACACACACACACAACTCGATTATCTATTTTTATTCGAATATTTCGATTTTTATTTGGCGTCTTTTAACAGGAGACAAACGAGATTCACTAAATATGAATTTCGATGCAAGTCGCGATATTTATTTTTAAATTTCTATGTATTAACAATATTTACTATCGACACATTATAATGCATTATAATAACTGTAGATACATCGTTTGCACACCAAATGTGATCTTTGTGATATACATAGATATTTCTTTTGCCTTGAACAAAGAAATCTACATCTCTATAGTGTTTATATTTAAATACTAAATAAAGCCAATTATGAATTAGAAAAAGCTGTAATAGATATTTTAGTATTATATAGATAATACAACGCTTCTCCATTGTCACATATATAATTAAATTAATAAAATATATAATACAAATACACCAAAACGTCAAATAAAATTCAAAATTTATTATAATACATTATTATTTGCCGTTTAACCTTTTCAAAGTGGAACATTTCTCGTAATGCACTTTCGTTCTACGAGTTGCATTTTGTTAAGGTCAGGTCAAGCTAGTTTTCTATTAGTATAGTATATAGTAATAGCGTCTACTACACATAAACTTTCTTGCTAACCATTCTAAACTAGTTTTTTTTTTTTATTAAAACACGCACACAAGAAAAAAACGCCGTCCTCTCACTTGAAGTTTTTAAACTTTGCTTTCTATCTAAAATAAAACTTTTCGGCACAAAGATTCAATTTTATCTGTGCACAAGTGAAAACTTGATTTTAATCCTAAAAAATACTGTTAGATTTATTAAGTCGAAAATTTTATTAGAAAGTTTAATCACAAATTTTTATCCTTGCGACTTTGTTATTCTATAGGATTTTATATATATATATATATATATATATATATATATATATATAAATCTTTCTTCGCTTTAAACGATAATTCTTTTTTTTTGTAATTTTAACTAGTATATGAACATAAACAGAAAATAAATTTTAAAGACGACCTAAAATTCTCCTTAATTTTGCTGCAAATTTAAAATAAATATTGTACAAATATAACAATGGAAAAGAATACACAATATGTTTTTTTTCTTTTGAATATTTCATATTGAGACTGTCCAAAATTGTTTTATGCATTTAATACATTTATCATTAATTAGTAATATACTCGTAATATATATAAATAAATAAATATATATATATATATATATATATATATATATGTGTGTGTGTGTGTGTACGAATTTGAGGAATAGAGCATGTACTAATGTATATTTTTTTGAATCCTATTTCTGTAACGTACGACGAAATCGGTTCCCATTATACCTGTTTTGATTTTTTTTTTTAAAACAACATCTTCCCTGCTACTAAACTGGTATGCGGATTAACGCATCTTGATTTGATTTGCCTCACCGATGCGTGGGACTCTTCGCCGACACGTCACTCTTGAAGATTGCTTCCCGGACAAACGATCTTTTATTTCTAAGTTTTCGCTACAAATAATCTATTTTCCGATATATAAAAAAAATACAAATTTACTAAATGAGAAACTTTACATACTTTATTTTTCTCTTTTTTTTTTGTTAAATTTACTTGAATTTATATATATATATATATATATATATATATATGTGTGTGTGTGTGTGTGTGTGTGCAGACTAGCTGTGCATAGTAAATTATTTAAATTTGTTCATTGAATCGATTTATGTTACATAAAGTTTTTACCTGAACAACTTATATATCGTATATGTGTGTGACGTTGAATTTCAACTAAAAATACGTCTTTCAGTTTTTATTGCTTGTCGAAAAAAAATCCCGCCGGTTAAAATGAAATAAAACAAAATAAAAAAAAAGAAATATTATGCAACGAAGAATTCCTCAAACGGAATGAGATCGCTAAAGGATATCTTAAAACGCCCATAGCATCGACTATACTTGAAACACCACCGATGATCGGTTTCTCAATATTTACGTAAAATATTTTTATTATAACTATTATTTACTAATAATTAAATACTATAAATGTTGTTTGTGAATAAAGTTAATATACTTATATAATAATACAACTATTTTTTACTATATAATCGCTACTAAAATTTATTAAAAATTATAACCGAAAAAAGTCTCGCTTTTAATTTTTCATTTTATATTTATTCTTTACTCAAAAATTCGTCTCAAACTAAAATTGACCACGAAATAAGTCTAAATAAGAAATTTAATCTAAAAAAGTTGCACACACACACACATAACTGTATTTGTATTTATAATAAAATATAATTCAGTAGCATTTAGATTTTCAAAAAAAATCTTTTTCATTTAGGAAATTTTGTAAATTTTTAGTTTTTGTTTACGTGATTTGAAGAGTTTCAATTTTTTTAAAGGTTTTTATTTGTTACAAATCCTAATGTTTAACTATTCAAATAATGCATATCGTTTTAACTACTTTTTATGGACTTTTATCATTTTTTCATTATCTGTTTTCAACAACAACTTGCCTCGTTTTGTAATTTTGTATAAAATATGTAACTTTTCACATCAAAAATTTTAGAAAAAAGTGGTAATTAATAAATTTAGCAAAATAAATCCTTTACGTTTAATCATTTTTATTAAAAAAATGTAAAACTGACAGAAGTTTAATTGACTCCTCGATGTATTAAAATTTACCGTATAACAAAATTAAGTATAAAAATTAAAAATTGTTTTTTATACATCATATATATATATATATATATATATATATATATATATATATAGAGAGAGAGAGAGAGAGAGAGAGAGAGAGAGAAGTTACAAATAAATTATAAAAATCATCGTATAATAATTATATATAATTGTCATAAATTTATACGTATCGTCGGTCTACGCTTGAAATACATACGTACACTCGAAAATATATTTACCTACCTGAGATTATTTAAATTCTACGCTATTCACATAAGGTAAAATTCTTTAGAAAATCTCAACGCATTCATAATCATTCTTTGTGTACGTATTCTTAATGAATCTCCGTTACTAAAATTTACAATAAAAATACTCGGTGGTGAATTTTAACAAAATTTATGCAAAACATAATGTTTATAATACTAATTACGATTATTCTCAAATAATGATTGTCAGATTTATAGTAAAGCTCAGACCGCAATATTTCCAATAGTCACTAGCGTTTATTAAAAATTCGGACAAAGAGTCAAAGTTCGAACCGATCGCACACATAGTAAAAATAGCGAAAATGTTTGATTTTTCGAGGAATACGATACGAATCAAAATAGCCATAATGAATATTCATGATCGGTGAGGCAAAGACGTGTGGCCTAGAGCGAAACTGCAGAGGCGCTTGTCTGTCCATTTGTCTGTCCGAGCGCGGGTAACGCACCGAACTTCGATGACAACGCGAATTACTCGTTGGCTTTTGTTCTACTATTGTATTATATAATATATATATATATATATATATATATATATATGTATAGTAGCTATTATTTATTTTACTTTACTTCGCGGTCGACACTCCATCGCTTCTGTTCTTCCATCGTCATCAATCTGACGCTGAACAACGCCGTTGACTTTATCTGATCGAGATTACACCAAAACCGGTAGGAGATTCCGGATTCGTTTCAAAAAATCGCCCACAGTTTAACGCGGCGAAACGTTTCATTTTCTGCATATTCTCTACTAATATACGTTATCTATCTACCTTATGTTTCTCGTTCTCTACGTTTTTCATATTAATTTTATCTCGTTACTATAAACATTGTATTTAAGTTTCGCATTTTATTTAAACGTAACGTGATAAACAATTTCTTCGAATCATATTTTGATAAAGATTTTCAAATAAATGTTAACAAAATTATATTTTTTCAGTGTGTGTGATGAAAATCACGGATAATCAAGCAAATTGGATCGATCTAATAAAATAATTGTTTACTAAACGACAACCTTGTGTTATTATTCAGTATGTGAACATATTTTAATTGTATTATGTACTGTAGCATTATTCTTCTTATCAAACATCAAATTATATACATATGTAAAAGATGTTCAGATCTGCAAACAGATTGAATTGTTCTTTCGTTGATTACGATATATAAATATGTAACCGATTTCAGAACGCGTTGTGGTAGAATTCTTCGATAAATATTAACCATATTAAATCGGAGGTCACCCGTTCTATTCGTTTGATTCGCGCCGCACATTGAACTAGCCCACTTTAATAAATGCACACGCACGCACACACACACACACACACACACACACATTACACGTGTGTACGTGCAGATTCACAAATTAAATCCGTTTGTAAAATTATATTATAAAATAATAATTTGGTGGCACGACCGCATGCGATCTACCGGAACATTTGCACTGCAATGAACTATAGGAATATTTATTTACATTATTCGTACAATTCAACCATATCGGCTTAACAATTTTGGAACGCGTAAATTTCATCGGAAATTATGGCCGATTTATATTATATATATTATATATACCATATACGCGAATAAAAATAATAATTGTATGCATAATATATCATGTCTACTTAGAAGATACGATCGGTCATTATTATTTATGACAAAAAAATATGCTTTATTGGGCGAATTCTTTTTTTTCGCATTAATTTTTAATGAAAAAATGTTAACATAAATTATGTTTTACATGTCACGATATGATAATTCAAAAATTAATTACCCAACGTGTTCGTTAATCGACAAAAACGGTTTATGTTTTTTTTTTCATTAGAATGATTACATTTATTCGTAAATAGATTCTGCTTTACACACTTTATTAGAAAACAGTCAAAAAAAACCTTGAGAATGATCGTAATAAAACTTTATGTGACGTAATAGAATATTTTAAATATATTAAGTAGTTCGTTATTTTTATTAAAAGAAGATTTTTTAAGAACGGTTGATAGTTTTTAATGAGCTATAAAAAATGGAATTTAAGCGTTTATAATTTATGAAATGAATATTATATTTACGCGTACTACATGTGTATATGTTGTGAGAATAAAAAAAAACGTGTCGCGCCTAGTAAACGGACGCGGCCAATAAAAGCCGCAAAGTCATAACGCATCGCTGAAAATGTGTGCAATATATTTTATTATATATTATATATACATATTTTTATTATTTTTTTTTTTGGTGTTTTCTTTTTTTCGTAACCGGTTACGTCTCTCATTATGTTAAGAAATTATCGATAGGATCCATAAAACGCATACTGCAAGTGTATATCCGTCACATTCGCACCCGCGGCTCGTCCCGGGGGTTCGAAAGGGACAAAGGTACTTCTCGCGTTGCTTCATCTCGGCGATGCAAGTTGCGCTGGTGTGCACTAATAATAATACACTTACATAACAACGGCATTCTAAATGTTTTTTCAAACACAAACTTTTGGCCATAACAGTCGTCGTAAACTCAAACGCTCTCATTTTGTCCTCCGTATCGCTACGTTACCGAATATCGTCGACGATTCAACAGTCGTGAAATTATTATTTTATTTTATTTTTTACTTTACGATTCTTTTCCATTTCGTGCGATTTACGTATTATGTTGGATATCATTGAAATATTATGTCGCGCGAACAGGAAAAGGTTCGCTATCGCCGAAGCGGTCAGATGCAGGAATTGTGCGAGCGCTATCCAAGGTCAGTCGCATTTGTTCCGAAATTGATGACCGCGACTCGTCCAACATGCCAATTGTTCCCCCGTGTTCTTCGGCTGTTGACTGAATCCAAAATGGATGAAAGCAAAAAAAAAAAAAAAACAAGTCCATCCTTTTCTAAAAATTGTATACCGATACCGTTTCATGACAAATTCTCAGAAATCGGCGTTGAAAAGCGACTAAACCGATTTTTGATAGCGATATACGTTTTACATCAAGTATTATATTTTACATGAATATTAAATTTTTATATTCAAAAAAAAAAAAAAAAAAAAAAACCAGTATCCATTTGTCAACAACGGATCTTTTTCTAATGGATTCTGACCGCAGATATATTTATTATTCGGTCGAAATTTTTACACGTACTCGCAGAATGCGTTTTCAACGAGCTCATCCATTATATGGTATATAATTCATAATGGAGATGTTCTGTCTAGAGCTGTAATATTGAGTCGATTTCGAATACCCCGGTATATATTATATGTAGATATGTATATATATATATATATTTTAGAGTATTTTATTAGAAAGGAATAAGTCACCCTCGAGTTTGCAAGTGCAAATGCAATGAGTTGCACGTTTTGATTGGAGTGCAATCTGCACACAAAATCGCAGTTTATCGCGGCGAATCGATGCAGTTGCGTGTTGTCGCAGGCCAACACGTCAACTGGAAACGCTAACGGTCACCATGGCCACCGACGTCGATGCAACAACCGATTCTATTTCTCGCTAAATATTCAACAACTTTTACTACTACCACAGATATACAATGTATAATTGAACAAAAAAAAAACTAACTAAAAAACTTTTTCAACACATTTTCACCGCACGATCGATACATGGAAAAATATCAATATAATTATATGGATTTTGTAAAAATATAAACTGATACGTAGTTCCATAATTATTCTTTAAAAAATAGTATTGATAAAAATTGATTTCAATATACCGCAGAGTACCGTTAAGTTTCCTCGTCCAATAAAATAGAACAAACGTGGGTGTTTTTTATTTTTTAAAAAACGCTTTGTGTAAATTATAGAATCATCTAATATTTGCAAATATTATATAGCTATTTTTCTCATTTTTTTTTCGTTTTCTAAGTTGAAATCATTTATAACATCATCGATAAATAGAAACCAATGTGCAGTTTAATATTTACTAAGTTTATTATTATTAATAAACGATAAAAACACTCATTCACAATTTTCACCACAGAATATCCTCATTTGTGTTTTGTTAATATTTAATTTATGAAAATATTACCCGCAATATATTATATGTAACTGTTCAATATGTAATAAGTTCTAAATTTGATTTTCCAATCAAATTTTCTCATACTGTAACTAAAATCTTTTTTCTTTTAATACTACTTATTTGAGTTTATATTGCAAGTTCAACCATTTTCTAGTAGATTTTTTTTCATGAATTTCCTGAACCTTCAATGATCAGTCACAATAATTTATCTCTCTCAATATATGTACTTCAAATATCTAGTTTTTCTTTCTGTGATTAAATATCGTTGATTCCTTTTTCTTATTGCTATTACTATTTTTTTATCTATATACTATCTGATCGATATTTATTTTCAATGGCCGGTTCAAGGATCTGACTTTTACGTTCGCAGATATTTTTCCATTGTAATGCAAATTTTATTATAGATAATACAATATTTTAAATTATTAGAAATACGTAAATTCCTATATAGATCACTAATTTGTAAGTGCAAGAGTTATATTGCGGTTTATAACGAATGTTCCAATCGCTCATGTTTATCGTGTAATAAATGAAAACACAAATTACACGGTATATTTATAAGACTACGTGTTTGTTTTTATGTATGTGCTGACATTTAAATTTCCACTTTTTTTCTTTATTTTATTACGTGGAAAAAAAACTAAAAACTTAGCCTCTACGACCATGAAAAAAATCTAATGCGATAATTATAGGAAAGTAATTATTGCGGATTTTTTTATCCCGATTTATTTTTCACATGCTAATATAATTTTCGAGCATAATGCAGAATATATTTTTTTCTACACTTTTCCGACACGTTAATAATATACTGTCAAACGTTTAGTCGCCGCAAACTTATTTTATAAAACGAAATTATATTCACACGATGCCGTTTTATATGTTATTCATTTGTACAATTTAAATGGTTTTTGTAATATATTTTTCATTATTTTTTCAATTTTATTCCAGATATTCTAAATTTGAGTTATTTTGAGACAATTTTTTTTTAATTTTATAATTCGCAATAAAATGATAAATAATATATATAATTAATTAATTAATGTATTCAGAAAGTTACAATGTTTAATTTATTTTCAAACAAAATAAATCAACTTAGTTCTATTCTAGATTCATGGTCATCATATTAAGAGAATTATTCATTGTTGAATAATTATAATATTTAAATTAAAGAACATGATTTGAAACGTAACTAGAAACAATTCAAAACCGCAACATCTAGATTTATAATATACCTATTCACCTGTCGTTTTTTATTCAAATAAAAAAAAAATATTTATAAAATTAACCAAAAAAAAAAAAAATAGAATGAAATAAAACAGCAGATGATCGCAGTAAATGTGAAAGGATAGATTTTTAGGCTTCAAACGTAAAAATTCACCTCAAATTCGCCTTAGCGCAAAACACCTGCTGAATTAGTAATAAATTGGTTCAATTTAAAATGCGGCAATGTTCATTAATACGCACCGCGTTAAACGGAACCTCGCTTAATTCGAATTTCGAATTAATGCGATTCTCATTCGATACTGCCGCACGTAATAATTAATAAAAATAATGATTAAATTTATAGCGCGACGATGATAAGGAAAAAATGGGGAAATAAAGACTTTATTTTTTTGCAAATGCGCTACCTGAAAATTTAATTCGATCGTTTTATAATCCGTTATTTTATTATTCTAATTTTATTATTTCCACGATGCAGCTTTCCGACACCGCATTAACCCCTAATTGTATTTTTTCCGCAGATTATTTTTATTTCTCGTAATCGCATTCGACATGGACGTAAAACATAATTATTATTTTTTAATTATATATTGTATATATATTAATTAAATATTGTAATATTTTTTGTAATAAAAAAGAGTTGGTTACGGCTAAAAATTTTACGATACATTAATGAACTTGACGTACAAAATTCGCACACCGTAAATTACAAAATTTGTGAATTTTCTCTATTTTTAAATAATTCGATTTTTTTAAATATCGATAATAATATAGCGTTATCATTTTTTCAATCAATTCATGTAATAATAAAAACACAACATTATAATATTATAATATTAAAATATCTGTTCAGACCATTCTGTCATATTTATAATTTTATAGATAATCTAATTAAACATCGATGATTATCGGACAAAAGATTTTTTTGTAATATTTTCAATGACCCGAATTTTTATTGCGGCGCAGACGTACGCAACGGATATGTTTTTTACGCGGCGTCGGAATTTGCACAATTGCGTCATAGATGCGGTTTTTCGAAACACATCAAAAAAGAAAAAAAGAAGAAGAAAGACTCTATTTTATAAGAAGAACAAGAATCGATATCTGTACGAATACGAAAAGCGTATAAAAAAAGTATCGAAAAAAATCGAGTGTCGCCATCGAATGAACGAACGAAGCGAGTCTTTGTTACTGCGTTGCAACGCGGCGGACTCGCGGATTACACGCCGCGCTTTTTTCCGCTACTTGCAAATTCTTTTACTTCGTTTTTAACGAATATTATTTTGATCTTTTTATTTGTTTCTTTGTTTTTGAGTTTTGTATACTGCGAACACTGCACTTTGCCATGCGACGGTCGATACAGACGACTTAACGACGCTTCACTTTATTAAAGAAAATATATACCACTACAACATCTATACTATATATTAAAGATAACGCTATGTTCAAAAAGTAAGGTGAATTTTTTATAAAATGTAAAATGCACTTTTGCCAACGCTTTTTGGAATCCGCGAAACAGTCGGAATAGTGTTTAGCCGGTATAGCCTTCGAGATCTTCTTCGATTCGGTTTCTATCTCTTCAATAATATGAAGATAATTAAACCTTTGCCAATTGGCAAATGGTATATAGACAGTCCTACCAAGTTAGGAAAAAAATACAATTTACCTGCCTTCCGGTAGATTTACCATAAATGACAATTTCACCTTACTTTATGATCACAGTAGTAAAATTTCAAAAATTAAAACGATTAGCTCAATTTTCAAAATGTTTAGTAAAATTAAAAAAAAAAAGAAGTCATTAAGTAAAAATGCTATCAAGTAAGCCTTTTACGCCGGTTGGAAAGAATCGATTTCTTTTTATGTGTACACGCGTTATCGTATTTGAATTTGATTTTTAAGAAAAGCGTTACCATATAACGTATTGAAACCTTTAACAGAATCAGATTTTTTTTACCATTTATTTAATTCTACAAAATGTGCACTTTCAATCAAAATTTAAAGTTTATAGCAATTTTACATGATATATTATCTATTTAATAGTACATAAAAATATTTATGTGTGTGTACCAATTATGTTTATTGATAACATATATTTTTATTATTCATTGTTTTATTTTTGAATTGTATTGAAAAAGAAATATTTATATACATATATATATATATTTATTTTTATTCGATTGAGCTTTTCTTGAAAACTAGACGGAATTGTCGTACATTTTTAATATATATAATGATGCGATATTAAAGTATAAAATTAGTTTTCACATTATGTAGTGCAGACATTTAGTATCATTTGTGAAAAAACAGCGAATTTTTTTGCGAACATATACGTGCATAACTAACGTTGGCCACACTTAGCACTCGAGTGACTTCGGTAATCTTTTCCGAGAAATCGGTGATTTTGTTTCGACTAGACGAAAAGATGAAATAAAAATATTCGACTTGAAAAAAAAAAATAAATCTTACAGAGAAAAATTACCACCATGAATATAATATAATAATAATGATAATAAAATAACGATAATAAACGGAAGTTATTTTACGTGAGATATCGAATCGGAAATTTTTTTAATGTGTGTAAATGAAAAAATGTATAGCATTGTGCATCAACGATTGTACTAGTAACGATTAAATATGTTTGAAATATTTTTTTTGATATCGAATTAAAGACATTTAAATTCAAGTTTTTTTTGTATTAAATAAAAAAAATAGAAGTTTATTATGAAATCGGTAAAAAAAATTAGTTCTCGAAGTTTTAATATAAGATTAAAAACTGAGTATAGAAAATCTATTCCAAGAATAAATCTTAACGCTTTATATTGTGTTTAAAATCTTGATTTTTGATTGTTTTCCTAAGAAATTGAATATATATATATATATATATATATATATATATATATATATATATAACACATTTTATACATTTTTTTTCTATTTAAAAAAAACGAAAAAAATATATTTAATTTTCGTTATCAATACAGTCAATGCATTATAGAAGGTTATTTAAGTCATAATTTAAAAATCAGAATTTACTATTTGAAAATTAACAATATTTAATATTTAGAATTTGCCTAAAAACTAAACTGAATTGTTAACAAACGGATGGAATTAGTAGACAAATTTTATGAATATTCATTCAATCTGTGAAAAATGAATAACGTGTAAATAATGTACGATAAGAGAAATGCAAAAGAAATAGTTCGAACAGGTATTCGTAAATATAAAATTAATTAATATTATAAACATTGAAAAATTACAATGATTTTATAAATAATTTAAATTCGAGAATTTAACGATCCGTTCCTGTTTGTCCGGCACTTTTTTGTCATTCACATTTTTTTGTCCACAATTTCAAATTATTCAATATACATATGGATAGTCATAATTCATGTTTTTTCTACTAACTCTCGATCAATAGAGACGATGCGTATTTAGAGTCGTGCATTCAAATGTACTTTTTTTCATTGCATGCACAAATATGCACGAAAAACATCTAACGTTGTTCAACTGGCGAAACTGGTTATCGTAACGATTTTTGTGATTCTTTTTCTTCTCTTCTCGCACCGAACAAATTGCACTATAAATAAATTTCCAGATGTCCTTCTCTATATATCACTCGTTCGATGGATTTTTAACACGTTATCGCCGGTTAAAAGTAATTTGACGCACCTCAATTTCGCGGGTGAATTTATATTTTTGTATTATAAACTCAACAATATTTGCTACTTTTTTATCAAGTATAATAGAGAAAAAAATATTATTATGCATCGTCGTCCGCTTTTTTCCATCCCCTTAATTCGCTCGTTCTACTTCATATAAGACACTTAGTCAAACTTATCTGTTTAATTTACGACATGAACAATTAGAATATATAATGAGCATACGCATGTAAAGTTTATTGCAATAGTAATTATCTCATTTACTTACCCATAACCCTTGATCGCGGTTCGTTTTTTGCGATTTGTTTTCTCCCCTCGCACATTTTTAATTACCATCGAGCGTTTACTCGTAACAATATTAAATTATATATGTATGTATATGGTATATGTTACGGGCAATTTAAAATGAATTTAAATATACTTTTCCCTATGTTTTTATAGCATAAATGCAGCTTTATCTAATAATGTATCTACGGAAAAAAATATTTTGACGAATTGTATAATTTTATGCTACATATGTTTGAGACATCATCGTGTCACATATCAATAAATCTTAAAAAATTAATTTAAAGCTGAATCTGATAAATATGCGTTGAAATTTATCGAAAACATCGTAGAACGCCGGTTGCAAATTTTGAATACAGCGAAACTTTTTTAACTTAATTTTTTAGTTTGTTCAAAATCTGAAATATTTTAGAGTGTTATGATTTAATCAAAGAATAATAAAGTTTATTTCCTGCTGTCTAGTGTTTTTTTATTAACATTTTTTTCTTTTATTACAAACATATTTCACGTATATATTTTTGATAAGTTAATTTACATATAAGAATTAATTTATTTTTTATTTCCAAAGTACAAAATATGAAATTTTATTTTATTTTAATTGAATTTGCTAAAATGTATTTTTTTTGAAAAATTGCAATTTTACATTTTTAAAATCACTACAAATTAATGTTATAATATTCATGTAAATCGAGATTCAATCGATATTCAAGTTATTATATTATCACTGCAAATTATTTTTAAATTGTAAAAAAATGCCATAAAACAATACAATAATTATAAAGAGATGGCGAATTGATATTTTTAATTCAATACATATATTAAAAAAATATTTAAATAATACCCGTAACAGGAGCATGTTTGCAAGCGTACGTATATCAAAAATGTGAAAAACGTTTTCTCGATTAAATTATATAATTTCTTACATAATAAACAGCCGACATTTTTCAAAAACGGCAAAAAAATAGAAGCAACTTATCTTAGATCTCCCCTTATATTTTTTATCTATAAAAAAAAACTGACTATTTTGCATTTAATCCAAGTTTATCTAACGAATACCGCAAATCATTTACGAACCGACAAATACTATTTTACAAACGTGTCGAACTCTAGACATAACCGTATTAGTAATTAACTAACTACATTGTAATTTCTTTTACGATTTCAATTTATATACATGTATATATATATATATATATATATATATATATATATATATATATATATAAGTATTAATAATACACCCGCATGTCGCAATTTATGTATCAAATTATATTTTGAATTCGCAGACGGAAAATTACGCGGCCGAATATTAAATCTCATTTATTGCATACGTCGCATTACATTATTATTATTTTTTTCATATCATAATAATATTATAATTATTTTTTGTCGATTGAAACTCGTTTGTTGTGATGCAAACTGATTGTTTTGCATCGCGACGATCCGTATTGGGAGAAGGCTGCTTCAAAAATATTCTCATTTTGCACCCACCTAAAAAATGCAAATACAATACATGCTCGTACATATGAGCTTTGAAACGAATAAAAAAAATATAATATTTATTAGAGATACAGTAGATACGATAAAAATGTTCATCACATTAATAAATTCTATATTATTATAGAAATATTATATAATATATGGTATACATATATGTCATATGCATAATATGCGGTTAGTATGCGTGCAGAAAACCGCTAACCGAAACGACTAAATTATAATAGAAACCGTTTCCTTCGACGTGTGCAATTTAGAATAGATGAACACTAGACGATTTTCTAGGAAAAAATTTACTAACGAATTTTTACGAGCCGGTATATCTTTGTGTGTATGTGTATTATTTTTTATGGCATTTTTTTGCATTTTTGTATTTTCGCATCGGACGCTCGATGCTCGATGCCCGATGCGATATTGCTAGATTACGCTGCAACGCGTTCAATAATTACGTGTTGTTACACTATATTTATTGTATAATTTTAGGGAACATTTCGTATTATTGATACGGATGTATTATTCATTGTGCTGGCGTAAAAATTTATATTTAAAAGTCCTCGTTAATAACAATATGTGTATATTTTGTTTCTAGTCGACGTGACGATAAGAGCGCGAACGGTGAAAGTGCAATTCGGCGTCGAAAGGCGACAAAAAGTTAAAGATAGCACAATTTGCAGCGCTTATATCCTTTGTGCACGGGTGTAAATTTACGTGGCGTAGTTAACGGAATTCGCCTACCGTTTTCTCATCGCATCGTCTTCTCGTGCATCCTTTTTCGATCATCGTGAATAATGTACCGTTGAACCATGAACGCCATTATTTCTGCACACGACGCTGATAATAGAGGCGCATGAACGTTCTATTTTTTTTGTATTCGGGTTTTTTCTCTCTTTGTTTTTGTTTATTTATTCTGGTCTCTCTTCTTGGCGATTCGTGCTGCACTCTGAAAACGTGCACGATAAATACGTATATTGAACACGTGCAACGTCTGCGAAATGTTCTAGGATTTTCTACGCGAGATTTTTGCGAGATTAACCGATGATACATTTTCTTTTTTAATATTATTTGTACGTCAGACTTTTGATTAAACTAAACCGCACATCGTTTTCATGAAATAACTAATAAGTATATCGTTATTAATTTAGTTCAAAATTATTCACTAAAATAACTTACTACTACTACTGAGATCGTCATTTAAAACTCCCGAGCATTAGGAAGGCGGGTAAACTGTAATTTCTCTCCTAGGTGGTTGGACTATCTAAAAAATATTTGCACAAGCGTCTGTTTGTCAAAAGGTTTAATTATCTCCGAGTTATACGTGTTTTTACAACGCTCAGTTCGTTCATCACGATAATGCTCCATGACTATTTTAACAAAAACTCCGTATTCGCTTGATTTGGCTCCGTGCGACCTCTGGGATACATAAAGAATTTACATTCTATAAACAAATTCACTCATCTCCAAAGCTCATTCATAGTGGATTTTTCTTCAAGTTAATGAAAATATTTTCATTTTTTCCTGTTTTAATTTTCCATAAAACGATATATTTTAGGACAATTTGTAAATTGATAAGTTCCTCTGTTTGATTAACATATAACAATTTTAACCTGTGACCATAATACTATATAGCATATTCGATTTGCAGTGTAATATTTTCAATAGAAATTTTCATAACAAGTTTTTTGCGATTGTGTCATCGGTCATAAAATAATATTAAAAAATATTAATAGTGAAAAAAATACGCCTACGGTAGTCATTATAGCATTTAATAGTGGTCATAAATATTAGAATTTTATTGTATAAAATAATGCGCATTTGTACAATTATTTTCAATAAAAGTCACATTTTTTATCATCACATATTGCACGTTATATATATAAGTACATATATGCGATAATTATAATTTAGATAGATGCGTTTTTTGGTACAGATTTGAATTTCGGCATTATTTTTTGCAAGTCGAATATAGCTTTTTATCATTCATCGCCCGCTCGACTTAAAGGGGAGTAAAAAAGCGTAACCGTCATGTCTGCTGTTTTTTTTCATTATATGTTTTCTTGATATTTTTTTGCCCGTTTTCATTTTTTGTTATTTGCGTTTTTATTTGAATAACTTCTTTTATTCGAGATTTCGAACTATGTTTAAATCTGCGACGACGGGGAAAAAAATCGATCGAAAGAGTATGGCGTGCATAAAGTCATTGCAGTATAACGGATACTAAAAGTTGAAAACCTGCTTTATATATATATATATATATATATATATATATATATATATAAATTTTTATTTATTAATATATTACAAATTAAATTTTAAACGGTGTAAGCATGCATTGCTGTATATTAAATCTAAAACGTATGTTATAATCGGAAGCCATAAAAAGCTATTACTTACCAATAAAATTACATTTTGTTCAATTAAATACTTTTAAATTTAATACTATGTTATATCAATTGCATCAATTTATATCATCATTAATATGGCAAATACGCGTTTAAATTGTATTTGAATAGTATAATTTATATGTTATCTACAATATCATATAATGTCTTCGATTGTATCATAATGTAAAAACAACATTTTCACACATATTTCGACATGGTTCATATTTTTAATAAGCAGTAAAAACTAACAAAAAGTTCACAGCTGTTTTTATTTTGCAAAAACGCTGTAAATAAAAATATAAATTGTTTTTCTTTTTTTTTTCAAAAATTCTTTCGGAATGATCGTACATAGCTTTTAATTATTTTTTATGCGTTTAATAACATTTTTTCACTTTTGATTTCAACATTCAACCGTCATACTGTATTAAATATATTGTTTTGAAGCGAATTGCGCACACGCTTGATTTTTACATAATTAGATTATGTCAGTTATGCTCAACTTTTTTGAAGAGAAAAAATTCTAATGTTATTTAAGATTTAATCTTTAAAAAGTTGAAATTACTGCGTGTGATGGACATGTGTTTGAATAATGCTTTCCCAAGTGTTTATATTTTGAGATCAGATGTAATAAAAGCAACATCATATAATTTTTGTCTCGGCACTTAATTATTGCAAACGACATCATAAAAATATCTGATAAAATAGTTTTATTTCGTTCGCATTTTTATTTTTATTTGGTTATGCATCGTGGATTCTATTTAAAAAACGTTTAAAAACGACTTCATTAAACGGTTAAAATATTTATATATTGTTCGCTTGCGTGTGCACTCTTAATTAATTGTTAGTAAAATATTATGAAATATTTTATTTTATTAATATTAAATATAGAATTTGGTGAAATATAAAATCGTCGGTTTATAAAATAATTTTAACACACATGAATTAATTTACAACGCGATATCGCACTTAGATGATAATTTAAATGAAGTAAATTTTTACATATTATACAACGAACGACAATTAACATTCTTACAACATCACAGCGGAATAATGGACTATAAAATATTGAAAAACGTTTAGGATTTTGAAAAAACAATAATAATCAATATTTAAAAATGTACAATCATTTACGCGTAAAAATTGCAATAATAATATAATTTTTAAATCGCAATAAGAAAAGTTGTGTCTTGTTTCGCTGTAGGCTTCGATTTTGTTTCGAGTTCGCAGTCAATCGGTTAAAGGTTGCTTTTTCGATGATCGCGATTATTGTTATTATTTGTATGTTTATTTGTTTGTTTCATTTTTGTATTGCGTGACAGTTGATTTTGCGGTGCATGCTATTGACACAAGTCAATATTTTTTCCGCAGACATTAGCGGGTCATAACGGTCTTAGCTACACTAATGCATTTTTCTATTCTATTCTATTCTATTATATAACACCATTACATATTGTGTTTTACTTTTTGCTCTTCTCGCAACATTTCGTCACACCATTTCATAAAAAAAAAAATGTGATGCGACTACAAGTAAGTAGATTAATTCAAAAATAGTGAAGTATAAATAATTAAATTTTAATTACGAATCAGTTAAATCATGTTTTATAATATTTGGCTATATGTTTTATACAATAAAACATTTTAGAAAACTGTTTTTAAAAAGACATCTAATATTAGAAAATATTGATCTATATATCACACTTGTGAAATTATAAAATAATTGCATGCACTGTGTTCTCTTAACGAATGCACATAATATACGTTTATTCGCAATCATATTTAATAACATTCTTATAATAATGGCAATGGGGCGTGATTTTGTAAAAAAAAACTAAATATATATATATATATATATATATATATACATCTATTTTGCATTGGATTGCGTAAATCAAAGAAATTCTAGTACGTTTAATTGCCAAGGGAAAATAAGATTTTCCATCGCGATATGTTCATTGAATTACGCCAAGGTGAACCTCTTTGACGATGTCCATTGATGAATGAAAAACTTCGACGTACAAGAAGAAAAATCGCATGAATGAACGTCGATTTTTAACACCGATTTATTGTGTGTCATTTTAATTTATCGAAAAAGATTTATTGTGAGATAATTTATTATTATTATCCGTGTTGTTATTTACATCGCGAAATTTTTGAGTTTACTTTTAAAAATACATATTTTATAACCGTCATAAATATAAAACTTTAAAATTTATTTTTTTTCTTGTTAACTCGAATGTTTCTTTTGTACATTGATTATATATGGTATATATATATATATATATATATATATATATATATATATATATATATATATATATATATATATATATATATATAATCTCTACAAAAATTAAATATGGATCACAAATAAAAATTTATTTTTCAAAATACATATATAATAACGGTAAACGACTAATATAGACTTTCATTACCGTTCACAGATCAAAATATCTGGTCCTTTCAAAATTCATTTTAATTTATTTTTGCCTGAAATATTATTATTTTTTCTTATTTATTTATTGCATAAAATTATATCGCATTAGAGGTGGAGCACAAAAAGTAACGGTAAATAATCATAATGTTATACAACCGTTTTAAGGTTACGACCTTCATCTATAAATACGAGTATACATATTATATACAATAAAAACATATTAATATTTATTAAAGCATCGAATTGATTTATCATATTCAATTATTGCAAAAATAATTTGTAGTGAATTGTGATAATTAATTTAGAAAAAAAATGTTTATGATGTTTATAATGGTTCGCGTCATACTATAGACTATGCTTATTAGATCGATGCAATCGCAAATTGTATGAATCAAAATATTTTATTCGTATGCTTTTATTTTTTCAATTTTTTTTATTTTTCATTGTAAAGCGTATCGCTATGGAAAAAAAGATTAATAAACACGTAAATAATATTTAAATAAAATAGTACACGAGTCGAACGCAAAAAGGGAAAGGTGAATTTGCAATTTTAAAATTGCGGTTAAATGTTAAATGTAGGCAAAGGATAGATAGAATTAGTCATGAGTCGGCTTCGTGAGCGCTAAGCGTCGAACCGCGGAGATTTATGTGCGATCGAATCGAACACTTCGCACACTAACGTATCTACTATACTCGTAATATACTATATACCAATATATCGAGGATTCCCAAACTTGTGATAAATAAAAATCCT